>PVJS01004842.1:0-67034 GCA_004027185.1 Glis glis | reverse complement strand
TCACGTCTTGGACTGGGACTGAATTAGTGGTTGCTCCAATCCTAAGACTCCAGCTCTTAGACCGTTCGACCAGCTACTGGTTCCTCTGACCCTCCACGTGCAGTCAGAACCTGGGACTACATTGCTGCAAACTGTAAGCCATCTGATAAATTCCTTTTTTTTAAAATATACTCATTCTGTGTATTCTGTTAATCTAGAGGACCCTGTCCAATACACCCTCTTTAATAGGTCCCCTGTGACAAGCAGATAATGCAACCCTCATAGATGTCCACATCCTAATCCCTAGAGTCCGTGAATATATTACCTGGAAAAAGAGAATTAAGGTTCCCAAAGAAATTTAGGTTGCTAATAAGGTGACCTTAAACTAGAAAAATTGTCACAAATTTTTTGAGTGGTCCCCACATCAGCATAAGGGTCCTTAAAGAAGAAGAAGGGCATGTCAGAAGAATCATTGTCAAGGGAAGGTGTGATGACAAAAGACAGGGACAACAGGTGCACCCATGCTGGCTTTGATGACAGAGGAAAGGGTCCATGAGCCAAGGTAGAGGATGGAAAGGACTGGAAACACCTTCACTCCTGGAGCCTACAGAAAGGAATGCAGCCCCGCCAATGCTTTGATTTCAGCCCAGTAAGATCAATGTCAGAATTCTGCACTCCAGAACTGTAATACAATAAATTTGTGTTGTAGAAATGTGTTACAACAGCATCAGAAAACTTATGACCTCATGCTTGTCTACTTTCCCTTTTCAGTTTCAAGTACCCATCTTCTCCAGAGGGGGAAATTCAAATCCTTGTGTCTTCCCAACCACTGCTGTCTGCTGTTTATTCCTCACAGTCTGTCCAGCACCAGAAGGGGTGGACGTTCTCCACTATCACTGCACATCACACCTTGATTCTGACAGATTAGCAGTCTAAGGCCCGCTAGTCATAGATGGAAACTCCGGAAAGCAGTACCCCAAACCTAGTGAAAGACATAATAAATAAGAACATACATAAATGTAAAGGTCTACTCTTTGAGACTGTCTTGCTAAAAAATCAAGTACTAGCTTTTCCCCAGGTTGTGAGACCACGGAAATAAATATGTTAAATGAGGAAATTAAATTCCCAATACTTCATGTGTACAAAATATTGTGTTCATTGACTACATAACTGCCTGAGGCTATTTTACCCCAGAGGCACTGTGAAGATGGTTTTCCTACTCAAAATGAACCTGGCTGAAAAGAAAATCATATAGAATTTAATTCTCTACTCTGTACGTCATGCTGCAGATTACTAAGGGTTTTTGTTGAAATAACAGTATAAAGGTGACAGAAGAAGTCTATATACTGACATTTAAAAACTACATAAGATGAATCTCAGTAGGGCACATTTAAAAGACTGAGAAGGCTTTGTCAACAGGTGTGACTGAGAGTCTGTAACCACAGGGACTGGCCTGCTGGGATGGATCCCACATGGCAAAAGGTACAGTCCAGATGCAGTGAGAACAACTGGATTCTGAGAAATGTTGCCCCAAACATATTGTGCCTGAAGTCGGTCTGAGTGACCTTAGACTTCTGGTTATAAGACACAACAAATTGTTACTACTTCCAATGAAAAAGATAAATAAGGAAACGTGTCAAGTTATGTGGAAATTTTGTCCTTTATTTTACATATTTACAAGGCCATATCTGATGAACTCAGGAGGTCAAGCAGTACATACTTACACAATGGCCCGACAGAAAACATACACAGTTTAGATAAGGAAAATAATCTATTAAAGTTATTTAGCTATGAGTTGACTAAACATGCCTGTTCTTTTTATGCAGTTATCAATTCTAGAAAACAATACATTCAAATTATATCTGTGTATCAGGAACAAGATGCTCAACAATATTACTTAAAAATTAAAGGATAAAAATTTGCAAAGAACTCAAAACTTTTTAAACTATATTATATTAACATATTTTAAAATATTTTAAGTATTTTAATTATTAAATATTTATAACATTCAATAGAAATATGTTATACTTCAAAAGAGGTCTTAGACCTCATAGAAATATTCATTTTTAAGGACTTTAAGACATTATGGCTTGTCATATTTGGTCTAACTATATTATTATTATTATTATTATTATTATTATTATTATTTTGGCACTGGGGAGTGAACCCAGGGGCATTTTACCTCTGAGCTACATTCCCAGTACTATTTTTTATTCTTTATTTTGAAATAGGGTCTCACTAAGTTGTGGAGGAGCTCACTAAGTAGCTGAGGCTAGTGGTGAACCCGAATCCTCTGGTCTCAGCCTCCCAAGTACTGGGATTACAAGCATGCGCCATCACGCTCGGCTATATTATTTTTATTTTACCTGCTGATTGGATAGTTATACTTACCTACTATACAATTTTGAAAGGTACCTTGCCCAAGAATTATATAGGAGGACATGAATATGTTTTAAACAATGGCATTACATTTAATAATTCTTTCTGTAAAAGAATATAATCCCCAAAGAGGTTTAAAATACATGTATTTGGAAACATGAGAGTTTACAAATGTTACAAAGACAGTAAATGGATGATTTCAGTTTCTTCTTTCAGAATACATTTAAAACAGCAAATAATCAGGGACTGCACTTAAAGTCCTCATTAACTACTTGGATAATCACGATAACCTGTTATCTAAAAAATGTAAAAATTTTCATTATTTTATTTAACAACACATAAAATCTTGACTATGTGCAAAACATAAGACCAGATATTATGATTTATTTTATTTTTTGAGTATTGACCTTAAAAGAATTCCATTTAAAAATGCGGCTGCCCCTGAGTGTTGTGGTAAATGCCTATAATCCCAGTACTCGGGGGCCTGAGACAGAAGGATTACTGGTTCTAGGCCAGCATCAGCTATTTAATGAGACCCTGTTTCAAAAAAAAAAAAAGAAAGAAAACATAGGATGGGAGGTGGGGTTTAGTTTAGAGGTAAAATTCCCCTGGGTTTAATTCCCAGTACTAAAAACAAATAAATAAATGAATAAAAAATAAATAAGTAAATAAGTAAAAAATAATAAATAAATAAGTAGTGGTTGCCAAAAAGTAAAGAACTGTATAGTGACACCTGCATACCCATTTTTATTGCAGTACAATTCACAAGAGCCAAATTGTGGAACCAGCCTCGGTGTTTATCAACAGATTAATGGATAAAGAAAATGTGGTAGATTATGATGTGTTTTAAAAGAGAAAAAAATCTTAAAGGATTTTCTAGAAAATATTTATTTCTTTAACAGCTTTCCCAATGCACCTAAAACTTCCTTGTTTCTTAGGCTGTAAATAAAGGGATTCAGCAGGGGGATTATAATGGTGTAGAACAGCGAATACATTTTATCTTGATAGTTACCTGGGCCAGACCCAGGGCGTATATACATGAAGAAGAGAGTGCCATAGAATAAAGAGACCGAGAGCAGGTGGGCACCGCACGTGGAGAAGGCTTTGCCTCTGCCCCTCTCAGACTTCTTTTTCAGGATGGCAAAGAGGACACGGGTGTAGGAGACTAAGATGCTCATAAAAGTAATAGATTGTATAAAAACAGAAAAAATAAAAACCACAAATGCATTAATAGATGGGTCAGTGCAAGAAATTGTGTACAGTGGCAAGATTTCACAGTAGAAATGGTCTATTATATTGGACTTACAGAAAGTTAATCTAAATAATAATCCTACATGAATTGTGAGGTGCAGAAAACCGATTACATAGGATATACCAATCAACCACGTGCAGAGTCTGGGGGACATCACCAGCAGATAGAGCAAAGGGTTACAGATGGCGACATAGCGGTCATAGGCCATCACTACCAGGAGGAAGCATTCCGTGGTTGCACTGGAACCAAAAAAGAAATACTGAGCCATACACTCAGAGAGGGATATCATTTGTCCACGGTCTGCGAGGTTGACAAACATCCTGGGGGTCACTGAGGATGAAGTACATGCATCAGCAAAGGCTAAACTGCCCAGGAAAAAGTACATGGGGGTGTGAAGGAGGGGGGCCTTCCAGATGAGAAAAATTAGTCCCAGGTTGCCCACCATGGTGACGACATAAATCACCAAGAACACTAGGAACAGGGGGACTTGCATCTCTGGATGATCCGTTATTCCTTTGAGAATGAACTCTGTCACCAGTGTCTGGTTTGCCTCCATCATGTCCACTGAGACTGTGCTCTGCAATGAGAGGGCAGGTGAAGAAAAACCACCAGTATTCATATAGAATGGAATTGGAATGCAATGTCCCAGTCCTCTTCCTCAGACGCTCCTTAATCAACAAATATAAACATATAATATTTCTCTTTTTCAAAACACACTTAAATATGAAGTACTTTCCAAATAATTTTGAGATAGCAGGTCGTAGACACAAATTTACTTGGTCTTAAAACTGTCAGTATCACTGGAAATTGTGTGTGTGTGTGTGTGTGTGTGTGTGTAACAGATTTTTTATACAAAATTCAAAATAAAAATACATTCTATATTTTAAACTAAAATTTCTTAAAACAAAACTTGTTTAAGTTCAAATTTCTGTTTTCCATTTTTCAGGAACTCTTTCACATATTTTATCTCAACAAAAGTTAGATTGTAAAAAATTAGATTGTAACTTTGGTACTTAAATAAAAATGGGTCAAGTAATAAGACTAAGTAAAAATCATATTCCTGCTCTTTTCTGTGCCTTGCCAATGTTACTTCATTATATATTCATTGAAATTATCACAAATATCTAATGAAACTTTAAAAGTTTCTTCAATAAAGCAATATATGAACAGAATCATTATTTATTTAGTTAAGTAATTATTGAATATCTCCTAGGTTAGAGTGCTGTCATTCTTAGCTCAATCGCACAGAACCTGTAACTCAGATGATGTGGTCAGTATGTTCAAATAACCTGTTTTAAGAGGCAACACACACACAGACACACAGACACACAGACACACAGACACACACACACACACACACACACACACAACTTGTTTGCATATTAAAGATAGATTTAAGAGCTATCATTAAATATGGCAATGAAGCTGGGCATGGTGGCACAGGCTTGTAATCCCAGTACTTGGGAGGCTGAGACAAGGAGGACGACAGGTTCATAACCTGCCTCAGCTACTTAGTGAGGCCCTCCACAATTTAGTGAGACTCTGTTTCAAAATAAAGAATAAAAAATAGGGCTGGGGATGTAGCTTGGAAGTAGAATGCCCTTGAGTTAAAAACCTGGTACCACAAAAAAAACAAAAACATGGCAATGTAGAAAATTATCCACTTAACTGAGAATATCTTTTAATATTTCAGCAACACATAATTCTAAAGAGATTGAAACATTTTTTTTCCCTGCTGTGTTGGATATTATAAGTGGGATCATCAAAATCAAGGTGGAATGTAATATTACAAACTAAATCACAGTAGAATGGTCACTGTTTTCTATACCAATTCACTGTAAATGCTAAAAATTATTAATTTTGTTTAAATAGAAAATCAAGTGAGAAGAAAATATGAAACAAACTAATAGACTAAATGGCAGTGACTAACACAAAGACAGGCAGGAGAGAGAAAAGCCCAAAGCTAAAAATGTATCTGAGCTGAATAAGCCAGGAAAATAAATGAGAAGGATAAATTTCACAGAAACATAGGGGGAGAAAACCAAGTCAGCATCATCATAGAGCATTTCTTTAATGATGTATTATACAAGATTCTGGACAAAAGATGTGTTTCATATATCGAAATTCCTGCCTTGGTGATCTAAAATAGGATCTACCCACTTAGAGACAGCAGGCCTAAGCGTATGGCCACTCAGGAGACTATTCACACATGTTGGATTCACAATAAGGACATGACAAGACCAACCAGGTGGCTGTCCTTTGAACACATATTTTTACTTCTAGAACTTGGTCACCAGTTCTGTATAAATGTAGCTAAACTCATTGCTCCCCAAGTCTATGCTGGCTTGAAATTAGAGTCTGCTCTGTAAAACAAACAGACAAAAAAAAGATTTCCTTTCTACATATTTCCAGGAAGTGTTTTCTAAAATAAGAACCAGGTAAAGAAGAAGAGATAGACTTTCCCACGAAGCCACATATCCCTGTGATCCTCGGTTACTGGAAAATTTTATGCATTCTGGGTTGTTTCCAAAGTAAAGGTCAGAGTGAATCTTACTTTTAAAAGACACTAAAAAATATTCAAGAGTCTGGTTATATTATCTTGACAAAAGATATATTAACCAAAATGTAACAAAATTTCAGAATCTTTTAGTCTCAATTTCGCCTCTGAACCACTAGATAATTATGCCTAAACCAGTTTTGAACCTTGTTTCAAGGTTCTCACTGTAATGCATTGGATTTTCCAAGGCACCTTTTCACTCATAGTTGTTAAGACTGTGATTCTCCACTGCTATTAATAGGCAGTACAGCATGGAGGTTATGAATACAGACTCTTCAAATCTTTATTCTATAAATATGCACCTGTATTTCCAAAAGAATTAAGAGGAACTGGATAAAATATTTATTTAGTTTTTCCAGTTCAGGACTACCTTCTGTTCCTTCTGGTAGATAAATCCTCTAAAAATTTTTTTTGACCGCTCATAAGAAAGTTGGTACTGAAATGATATAGTTTAACAAAAAATAATGATGGTAAAATAAAAAATTATTCTCACCCAATTCTTATAAGATGTATGGATGCCATAAGATTTAAATTTTCTTGAAGAACTCTTAAGGTGTAAGTGCAAAAATATCAAAGACAAGTGTTCCTCCCATGTATATTTGCTTCAAAGGGGAAAAAACAGCGTGGAGGGAATATTTATTTCTTTCCATCTTCAGCCTTGTTTATGAAGTTAATACTAAAACTCCCTCAATGCCATGAGAAGATTCCCTGTAGGATAAAGTCAATCTACTGGGAAATATAAACTAATCATCAAGTCACTTCTAACAGACCTATTTCAACTATTGTTTTTATATTCTTTTTCTTTCTCCCGAAAAACAAAAGCCTTACAGGTTAATTATAAGAAAATGAAAATGTGGATTACTTTAAGATACATTAGATCTGACTTATCTAAATTTAACTCTGAGAAAAAAGAAATATACTTCATAGGAAAACATTTTTGATAAATATATATGACCTAACTGAGGGAGATGGGAGGGGGGAAGAGGGAAACACCCTAATGCACAGGATGTACATACACAAACTTATCAAAGTCAACTATTATGCTGAGCATGAGGAGGAGGGAAGGGGGAGGGAATGGGGGTGGAATTGGGGGAGGGCTAATTGACCAATGTGTGCATGTATACTTCTACCACCCTGAAACCCATCAAGATGTATGATTACAATGCACCAATAAATAAAACATAAAAATAATTTAAGAAAAGAAAATGAAAATGTAGAAAACACAAAGAAAATGAATTGCTATCATGTCACTAATCACTAATGAATGCAGTTTACTTTTTGTTTTATATTTCTCCCAAACTTTACCCATACAGCTACTTATTTTCATATATACAGTTTATATATATACAAACAAAATTATATTACTGGTATACATAACTTTTCATAAGCTATCGTTATGGTTTAGATTTGGAATATCCCCAGTCTTGTGTAAACACACAGGCTTGGTCCCCAGTGCAGCAAGGTTCAGAGATGGGGCTTTGGAGAAATGACTGGATCATGTGGGCTCTGACTTCATCAGTGGACGAATCCCCTGATATCTGAATGAACTGCTGGGAGGTGGCAGAAACAATAGGCAGGTGGATCATAGTTTGAGGAACTAGGTCACTGGGGGCATGCTTGGGGGACGACATCTTATCTCAGCCACCACCCCACATACCTCTTGCTTCCTGCATGCCATGAGGGGAGCAGCTTTTCCCTCCGCGTCCTTCCGCCATGATGTTCTGCCTCACCTCAGGCCCAAAGCAAGGGAGCCAGCTGACCATGGACTGAAACCTCCGAAATCATGAGCCAAAACAAATCTTTCCTCTGTTAAGTTGTTCATGTAAGGTATTTTGGTAACAGCAATGAAAAGCAGAGTATCCCACATATTTTTAACACTAATATATGATTTATATTTTACATGTCATTACTGTGAAAAATGTGGAGTTTTCTTCTGGCTACATAATTTATCCTAAATTCCCACAATTGAAAATAATTTACATTTCAATTAATTAGTATATTTATAAGTATATGTATATTTATAATATATTATAATATACATAACATATTATAACTATTATATATAATAGTATATATACTAATATATTAGCATATATTATAAATAATATATTTTATAATAATAGTATAATGTAATATAATTAATTAGTAATTTATACATATATAGTATATTTTTTAAAAATCTGCATTGTCATATGTGTAATTGTGTTAATTTACACTGCAAATTTTGAAACAACTTTTCTCAAAATTTATGACTGGAAAAGAAAGAAACAAAAAAATGCACACACATGCAAACACATACACATATAAACATGTGTATGTATATCTACATAAAACTGGCAAGAAATATGCTAAAATGCTACATAGGAGTGTGTTGGAGTTGGGTGGGGGCAAGTACTGTGAAGATAGTCTCTAGGGCATGAGTTTCATGCAGTTTCTTGAAGCAGAATGCTGATCTAAATGTGGCAAAATAAATATACAGCGCTTTGCCCAGTACAGTGCAGGTTGAGTTGGTTACCACCTCCATGCTCAGAGACATTCAGAACACACACCACCAAGGCTTGAGGTCCCAAGTACCAGGCAAATTCTAAATCTGGAAGTTCCCCAAAGAAGTATCTCCACCTAAAAAATCTCAACAAGGAGGAGCTTTAGTTTTCTTTTGTTAGGTTTTTTATTTTGCTGGTATTGTCTTGTTGGTTTATTTCAAAACACCTTGTTATCATAAAATTTTATACAAATTTATGTGATGCTTTCCTCTCTATTTCTAATTCATTAATTGGATTTCTTCTACCTTTATTCTCCTTTCTTATTTTTATACTCCTATTTTATCTCCCTCTTCTTGTTTTTATTCTTCTGTGTCTCTTCTTTCCACCTCCCCTTTAAAATTTTTATTAAGTTTATTTTCTCCATCTTTTTTTCTCATTTTTATACTCTATATTTCCCTTCTATTTTGTATTTCTTTCTTTTATTGTTTTTTTCTTCTGTCTTTCTCTCTGTCCTCCTTTTCTTTTTATATTATATATAGTTCAGTATTAATTTACATTTTTTTGTGTGTGTGGTACTGGAGATTGAACCCAGGAGCATTCTAACTCTGAGCTACATTTCCAGCCCTATGTTATTTTTTATTTTGAAATGGGGTCTCACTAAGTTGCAGAAGGCCATCCTAAGTTGCTGAGGTTGTGATCCTCCTGTCTCAGCCTCTGAAGTACTGGGATTACAAGTGTGTGCCATTGTGCCTGGCTTAATTCTACATTCCTTATTGCCTAATTTCCCACCTATTCTATATTATTACTTCCCCTTATCTTTGGTTAGTGGAGTTGTAGAGAACATATTCAATAAGTTTTTAGTATATGTTAGCGTAAGATTTGCTTTTGAGTTGTTACTAAACTGGTGGCTATTCTCTCCATAAAAGCAGTGCTAGAGATTGAATACAACATTGTGAACATGTCAAGTGGGTACTGTGATGCTGAGATATTCCCCCAACCTGGAGCACTCTTACACAACAATGGGATAGATATTTATCACAACAGAGGTGCAAACTCAACATAGTCACACAGAAACATGAGAAACAAGGTAATAAGACACAAAAATTCGTAAGTTCCCAATAAGTAAATCCATGGATGTTAACGTGGAGGCAAAATTGGACAAAAAGTTCAAAACACTGATTATTAATATGATCAGTAAGTTAAAAGAAGAACTAAATAATGAATTAAGTAAGACAACACAGGATATGAAATCACATTTCAATAGAGATTCTAAAAAAAGAACCAGAAAGAAATATTGGACTGAAAAAATTCAATAAGACAAATAAAAAATTCAGTGGACAGCCTCAGCAATAGACTAGGTCAAGCAGCAGAAAGAATATCAGGGCTTGAAGAAAAGGTGGATTAACTAGAACTTTTGATAGTAGTAAAGAAAAAGAGAAATTATGAGGAAATTATATACAAGAGCATGGGACAACATTAAAAATCAAATTTAAGACTCAGAGATCTTGAGGAAGGAGTGGAGATACAGGCTAATGACATAGAAAACTTATTCAGTGAAATCATATAAGAAAATTTCCCTAATCTTGGGAGCGAAGAGTTGGCCATGGATCTATATTTTTCTTACAATATCAGAATAAAGCCAAAGAAATTTCTTTTGTTTTATAAAGCCACCAATATATGTTTGAGGTGATCTCTCCAGTGTAGACACATACCTTAGATTAGATCAAGCTTTAATCCCGTAAGAGGTAATTAGTTTAAAACAGGGATATTATTATGAGAATTTATATCTCAGTAGACAAAGACACCTACTAATTAAGAACTGTGGTGACAAATATGATTAACCCAACATGGCTAATCAATCCAGCTAAAATACAGAGCTTTGTACAATCCATAAGACTTGGAGAAATTAATTTAGGTTAATACCACACTTGTCATGCTACCAATGGTGCGACGGACCAGCTCAGCCGGAGAACTGAGACCGACGAGACAGGGATCTCGGGATGGTGGGCAAGGAGTCAGCAATGAGTGACAAACAGACACAGACAACTCAAGGAAGTTGCATCTGAGTGTATTTTTGCAAAGCTTCAGGCAAGGATTTTATACACAATGATTAAGGGAACAAAATACATCATCAGCTGATCATTGTTTATGTCTACGGTTTATACAATCTTAATGATTTTTTAAGAAATAACAATGCAAAGCTATGAGAGCAGATAATCGTCAGAGCATACGTCTTGTTTGGCATAATGCCGTGGGCAGCTGCTAGACGCGGTTTTGGCACCTAGACTATCTATTGAGGTTATGGTTATAGGGCAAGAGTTTAAAGTTTAACCTAGTGCATTTTATAGCTTTTTTACTATAAACTTTTATAATTCCCTTTGTTTCAAATTTCTAAATCTCTTTCAAACCATCTCCAAAATCATTTTCATGAAGTTTCCACAAAAAGTTCTTCCTGTTGTAACCCATCCACAACTGTCCTTGAGCCCCCTCTGCCCCTCTGGGCTAATCCAAGCAAGAGCACGGGGGCGTTTGGGGTCAAGGTTACATTCATCATAACTGTTTTCCTGGGAAAAATTCATCTGTTTTCTCATAGGGCACAGTTGATAATTTGGAAAAGAACATTGTGCTCACTGAGCCATATCTATTAAAGATTAAGAGAATCATTGACAAGAAGATTACAGCAAAGAGAGAATAGCCAAGAACACAGAGGATCTTGCCAGGCCACCTTTTTCTATGGGCATACTTCCTTGAAGCTTTTGCCACGTCATGCGTGTAGGTTCACACAGACTCTGTAGGAGGCGAGGCCGTGGCACAATGGTATATAATAAATTACTGTCTTTGCAAACCGCACGGATAAGAAGTAAGGTATCTAAATGTTGGTGAGTATTGCATTTAGGTTTGATAAAAATGAGGTAGATGGTGATGGCCTTAATTAAAAATGGGAAGATGAGGGCCATATTTGGAGATAAGGTTTGGAACCACCTTAAATTTAGCTTTGGACATGTTGAGTTTGATGAGTCACTGAGACTTTAAAGGAGACTTTATGTGATGGCAAAGTGACAACATCAGGAGTAACAAGAGAAAGGAAATGAATATGTCCTAAAAACTGCTCAGGGTAGTTTATTAAGTTTCCCCCACAGTGAAGCCTCATGACACAAATTGTGGTTCTAATTGTTACACTTGAGTTTGCCTGAGGTGGTTCACTGATTAGCCCCTAATGCCCAGAAGAACAACATTGTCTTCATCCTACAGGGAATCTATTGGTAATTTTCATTGGGGGAATTCCATGGTTATGTTTTGTTTTCATGAAGATATATTTTTAAAAAGTTCAAAAAAATCATCTCCTTGCATTTGAGGGTTCTAAGGAAAATCGTTGCACAAGTAATCACTGCCTCATTCTGCAACTTCCACTATTCTTTGTTTATGTGAGGATGTAGCAGTGGGTGTAAGAGCAGTGGTGAGCTCATCAACTTGGCCGTTTATAATGATGACTCTGGCACTGGCATGAATGAAGAGTAGGACAGAAGAAAATATACATTTGCTCCTAATAGTTTAATTCAGAAAAAATAGCTTTCTTTTAGGATAACTATCATGTCTTCAGTCTCCCAAAGACCTAGAGGAGCTGAGTGAGAATATGGAATGGGGAATCTAATTTTTATGTTTGGTATTTTGCAATTTCTCTATTTGATAATGAACTATCTAGGTGGGAATAATCCTGGTAATTCTAGTAATGAATAATATACAAAAATTATAATAGTATGCTGTAACAAAAGTTATATGAATATAGTTTCTCTCAAAATATCTTGCCATTCTTCTTGTAATGATTAAGATGATACAGTACCTTGTAATGAGATGAAGTGGAGTGGATGACATAGGCATCGTGACATATCCTTAAGCTACTATTAAGGGTTACTTGAGCACAAACATTGATGTGTGACAACCTGATAATCAAGAGGACTACTAAGTAACTAACAGGTGGTGTATTGGCCAGGGTTCACTAGACTAACAGAATTCACAGAATGAGTATATGGAAAAAGGGATTTATCAGATCAGCTTACAGTTTGAAGCAATGTAGTCCTGAGTTCTGACTGCATGTGGAGAGTCAGAGGAACCAGAAGCTGGTCAAGCGGTTTAAGAGCTGGAGTCTTAGGATTGGAGCAACCACTAATTCAGTCCCTGTCCAAGATGTGAAGATCAGGAAGCTCTTTGGAGAAACGATGGTGAAGTTTCAGTTCGAAGGGCTGGAGGCTGACGATCTCAGATGAGAGCAGAAGATCAAGAAGCTCTTCAGAGAAACGGCGAAGTTGGAGGCCGACGATCTCAGATGAGAGCAGATGCGTTTTCTTCGGAAAGAGTCGCGCATCCCTCTACGCGGCTTTCTCCTTCTTTTATCTAAGTCCTGCACCTATCAGAACTCTGCTGCCTACATTTAGGGCAGGACTTTCTGTCTAATCTGCTGTTACATAAACCAATTGTCTTATTGACACACCCAAAGTCACATGATCTTGGGTGTGTCATGATCCGGTCAAGTTGAGAAATTAGATTAACTATCACAGGTGGGTAGCGTATGTAGCATGTATATATTGGATAAAGTGATGATCCATGGGGAGGGCAGGACAGAGTGATGACATGAGATTTCATCACACGACTCAGAACAGCATGCAGTTTAAAAATATTAATTCATTTATGAAATTCTCCATTTAACATTTTCAAATCATGATTTACCACAGGTAACTGAAACAATGGAAAGCAGATAAAAGGCAAAATATTGCATATCTTTGCACATATACCAATATAAATAAATAAAATAAAATAGATGGCTGCTTGGCACATTAAAAATTTTCTTTGCTGAGAGCCTTTCATATGGCAACTTATGATGTTGAGAATATGATCTAAATCATGAAAAATATTGGTTCTGTGCTTCCTCTGAGGTGGTTGGGCAGGTATATGATCAATGCTCAACTTGTTAAGCCCACAATACCAGAAAGATCATCAAAGTAGCACCAAGGACAATTCCTCCACCATCACGACCATTTGAATATTTATAAATCTATTTTATTCATTTATCCACTGCAATTCCTCTACCCTCATGACCATTTGAATATTTGTAGATGTATTTTATCCATTTATCCACTGTGTTAATCAGTTTTTTGTCACTGTGACAAAATACCCAAGAAAAACAATTTAAAGGAGGAAGAAATATTTATTTTGACTGCCAGTTTCAGTCCAAGGTCAGCTGACTCCATTGCTTTTGGCCTGAGGTGAGTCAGAGAATCATGGAAGGGAGGGTGTGGCAGCGGAAAGCTGATCTGCAATAAACAATGGGAGTGTGGATATCTTGAGGCTGTTATTATTTCTCCTGTGGGTATATACTTGATTGAGACTTCTGGGTCTCATAACAGTTCTATTTTTAATTTCTTTAGGAACCTCCATACTGTTTCCAAAGGTGTTACATACCTTTCAGTAGTTACTCACTCATCACATAACGGCCATCAGGATTACACAGGTGGAAAATCTCAATGACCTCATCTATAATGACTACGCTACTGTCAGTAACAATGACTCACAACCACCCATTCCAGCTACTAGATCAATTATGACTACCAAGATGGTGGTAAATGAGAGTGACTCTGTACTGTTTGGGCACACACTAAGTTTGATGAGAGACGGATTATTAAAAATATAAAACAAAACCCAATTCTGCGAAATCCTACAGCAAAAATAACCAAGTAGGCCATGTACTCAAAACTTTACCAAGCTTGATTTTTTTAAATTGGTGCATTATAATCATACGTTGTGATGAAGTTCGGGGTGATAGAGGCATACATGCACACAGCACTCATTGAGCCTTCCCCCAGTTCCCACCCTACTCCCTCTCCCTCCCCCTTTCCTATGCATGACGCTGTGAGACACTGTGACTGGCACTGACCAATTTGTGTATGTACAACATGCCCATTGAAGTGTTTCCTTCATCGAATCTCCCCCCGCCCAGCCCACCTCCCTCAGTTGGTTTCCCTCCTTCACTCTGCTAAGGTTTCTCCTCCTTTGTCTGGAGTCCTTACTGTGTCCCAGTTTCTCCCTAGCTTCCACATATTAGGGAAAACATCCAACCTTTCACTTTTTGTGACTGACTAATTTCACTTAGCATAATATTCTCCAGTTCCATCCATTACCCTGCAAATGACATAAATTTTGTCCTTCTTCATGGCTGAGTAGAATTCCATTGTGTGTACATCTCATAATTTTGTAATCCATTCATCTGTTGATGGACACTTAGGCTGGTTCCATAGTTTGGTTATTATGAATTGTGAGGCTATAAACATAGATATACATGCATTACTATGGTAGTCTGGTTTCAATTCTTTTGGGTAGAAATGAAACTTAGAGGATTTCTTATAAATGCCTTTGATAATCATAAAAAGAAGTTAAGGTGCCTTTTGACAATGGTATAAGATAATCAATTTAAACCAAGCCACTGCCCTCAGAAAAACCTCAGTGTAATAACATCATTGCAAAGGTTAAGCCTTTTCCCATTTAGAAAAAAATTGTAGCTGCGCTGCCCTGTTCATTTAATTTTACATGAACATGCTCTTTGAGAAAATTAGAAGCAAATAAATGGTTTTCAATGTGAAAATACAATTTAAAAACTGTTCTTAGACTTATTTCTAAACAGAACTTTTTTCTAATCTTTATACAACAGAAATGCATATGATGATCAGTATTTAATATTTTTTTCATGTGGTAAGTTTCTGTAATCTGTGAGTTATCTGAGGGTAAATGATGCAGCCAGAAGCAGTGCTAACAAGTATTCTCAGGTCATTTTAACTTTAAAAGCCACTGCAATGACTTCTCTCTGTCTCTCTCTCTCTCTCTCTCTCTCTCTCTCTGTATGTATATGGTACTGGGATTTGAACCCAGGAGTATTCTATCTCTGAGCTACACCCCAGCCCTTTTTATTTTTTATTTGAAACAGGATCTTGATAGGTTGCTGAGGGTCTTGCGAAGTTGCTGAGGCTGGCCTGGAACCTGAGATGCTCCTGTCTCAGCCTCTCAAGTACTGGGATTATAGGTGTGCGCCACCATGTCCAGCTACAACTCCTATGACTTCTCTTTGAGCTTCTTACCTGTTTCGGTTTGTAGTTACATGGATCAGGATTTGTACTTCCTGTTTTATATGACAATAAACTCAAATTTTATTTTCCTAACTTGATTTGACCTTTGCATTTGAAAGAAGGCATGAATAAACCATAAAAATGTTTGCAGAGAACTAGGTATGTCTGCTTACTGAGGGAGATTAATGCATGATTTCTTATATCCTAAATGTTTTTCAGGGGCAGTCTGCAACTCAAGAAAGTAAATACACACATATTTTTCAGATGCAGTCATTTAATGTTTTGAAATATTTTAATTCTCACTGACTTGGAAAATAAAATTCCTCAGATGAATGAAGACAGTTCTAGATCATAATTTCCTCTCATGCTTAAAAGACTTGCAAACTCCTGTGGCCTTTAGAATAGCCTTCCTTAGAGCAAGAATTCTGCCCAGTGTCCTTCAGGAGCTTCACTATGAGAACTGTGGGGTCTGCCAGCTTCCATCAGTGGAAAGGTTTGGATCTTTTGGTGGAATATTTGGGAGTAGTGATACTCTCACAGACTCAAAGTCTGCATTGGTGGTGATTCCCATCATGGGCCTTTTGACTGCAGCATCCCAGCTCTGTGAAAACCATATAGGTCATGAATATTAATGGGAGACAATCATAAACATAGCTATGCTGTAGTGCATATTTCAGTTGTTCAGCCGGATGTATGAGGCTTAGTGGAACAATTTAACTGATGGTACATGTTGCTACTGATGTGGAAATGTATTGTTTTCAATTCTGACCTTAAAAAATGATCAGAAGCATTTGACATTCAGCTGGGATGGACAAGAGTTTGCACTGATAATCTTGGTAGAGGGTTATGCCGACTCTTCTGCTCTGTATCTGAAGGAAACTTTATTCTCTGATTATTTTACATAGCAGCAGCCTCACCAATTACATTGACCACATCATCTTTGACCTATAAAGTACACTGGATGCTTTTGTAAAGTTCATGTTACTCACAGGATGACAGATAAATTCTACAAAAATTGTGCACTGGGAATGTGTATTTATAACAAGATAAGAATTGGAAATTTTTGAAAAATTATTAGTAACTAGATGAAGAACAACCACAGCTAGATTTGTTGGATAGAAAAGAGTCTGGGCCAGGTATAGTGGTACATGCCTGAAATCTTAGTACGTGGGGGTTTGAGATAGGAGGATCACAGTTTCAAGACAGCGTCAGCAAGTAGCAAGTCTCTCAGAAACCTAGGGATACCCTGTTTCAAAAACAAAATATAAAAATGTCTGGGGGTGTGACTTGGAGGTAGAATGCCCCTGGATTCAATCCCTAACTACCAAAAAAAAAAAAAAAGGAAGGAAGGAAGGAAGGAAGGAAGGAAGGAAGGAAGGAAGGAAGGAAGGGGAGTCTGGGGTTTTTAGTTTTTGTTGAAATAGGGACAAGATTAGAATCAGGATTGACATCCTTTTAAAGAGACTGAGAATTACTTATGTGTGGGAAGGAAGGTAAAAATAGGCAAATGATAAACAGAAGAACAGTAGAAGAAACTCTTAAGTTGGTCAACAAACACAATTACTTTTCTCACTAGATACAGAGCCTCTCTTTGTCTCTGTGGTCATATGACAGAATTAAGTACCTCATACTAAGAATCCCTTGTGAATTTTCTCCTGTCACCAGGCAGGATCCATGGAGGTCTCCCAGAATAGAGAAAGGTACCTTGGGTTGGCCCTTGCAAGATCTTGACATTGCAGAAAAGGATTTCAGGATGCATCAGAAAGAGGCACAAACAGAGATATATTTAGGAAAGCAAGAACATGCAGTTGAAGGGAAAGAGAGTGTGGGCTATCCTGAGAGTGACACATACTTTGGGTATTTCAGGTTCTTTTTTATGGTACTGGGGATTAAACCCAGGGCATTCTACCTCTGAGCTACACTCCAAAACCTATTTTATTTTGTATTTTGAAACAGGGTCTCACTAAGTTGCAGAGGCTGGCTTCAAACCTGCTGCAGTCCTCCTGCCTCAGCCTTCTAAGTACTGGGATTATGGGCATTCCCAGGCTCTTATAAAAATGCGCAAATGGTGAGCATGAGGTACACAGAGGTGGCATCATTGTGGCAAACTTGATTAATCACAAAGCACAGGCAGGTCACCATGGTCTGCATCTTCTTAGAACATCTAGGTTGATGCTAGCAACATCCCTTCTTTGGTTTTATCTAATTAGTCCAAAAATATATATTGTGTAAACTAGCAATGTATGTAGGTATTAATTAAATGGACCCACAGCACTGCAAGGTTTATGGACCTTTAAGAATTCAGGAGAAAAATAGTCCTGGGGAGTAAAAGTGAGTGTTCATGGGGCTTTTAGATTTAAAGCTGCAGACCCTTTTCCCTTCCCTGTTTGTCTCCTTTTTGGCTATCTTTATTTCTTCTTTCTTGTCTCACTTGCAGCTCGATTCAGGTGAGAACAGAGACACTGTAGGATGGCACGTGTGGAAAATGCCTGAGTGACAAGACTAGGGGAGTCTAGGACTCTGGATCCTCAAGAGGAGTGGACTAGTCTTTTCATTAGGAACCCGAGCTTTATCATATGTAAGGAAAACTGAACTTCTGTGTCAATCCACTAAACTATGGGGGATTATCTGTATGCAGTCAATATTACAGTAAATAGTGTACACATACAATACCACCCCCCAGCTGTACACAGTTAATTATTGGTTCTGTTTTTCATTATAGGGAAAAGGATAGCCAGGCTTAAGAACTTCAGCTATTATCCTATGTGGAATGAGAAATTATACATATATTTTAATTGAGGACAGTGTGCATTTACACTGGTGGTAAAATAATGTATAAACTGTTTTCATTGTGGAAAAAAATTGGGTGACTCTTATCAGATGTAGATAGTGGGATTAGAAGCCTATTTAATAAATTCAAATAAGAGAAAAATAATTATTTGATTTTGAGGTAAAATTTGAAGGTAAAAAAATAGATTTAGGACATCTCTAGCAGGTAGAATTTTCAGGACTTGGTTGAAATAATGAAGTTGAGATGAGGTTTGTACCAAGGATTTTCCCTTGTGTGTGTGTGTTTGTGTGTGTGTGTGTGTGTGTGTGTGTGTGTGTGTGTGTGTGTTACTGGAAATTGAACCCAGGGATTTTCTACCTCTGAGCTACACTCCCAGCCCTATTTTTATTTTTCATTTTGAAATAGGGTACCACTAAGTTGCTGAGGACTTAGCTAAGTTGCTGAGGCTGGTCTCAAACCTGCAATCCTCCTGTTTCAGCCTCCCAAGTACTGGGATTACAGGTATGCATGCACCACCACTCCCAGTTTGTTTCCTTATTTTATTGTTTGCCTAACGGCCTATTTGGTCACCCTATTTCCTGAGGTAGGAAACACTGGAAGAAGGAAAAGACTCTAATCTGATATTTGGACATATTAACTCTAAGGATCATTTGGGATTCCTAAATGGAAATCAGTATGTAGTTAAGTTGTAGCACCACTAACAGAACGAAAAGGAATGAAAAAAAAAAGCTTATTCAAAACTCTGTTCTGTGGTGTTTCATAAACAAGCCCCTGCCATGAACTCTGAGTACACAATGTGTAATGTTAATTGTTATAGCTAGTTATGTGAATACCTTGATGATTAGCTCACAATGCCCAGCAGAACAACTTGCCTTCGTCCTACTGGGAATCTCTCAGAAACATTAAGGGAATTTCTATTTTTTTAAAAGAATGAGTTTGAAATAGAAGAAAGAAATGCTATGTCCCTCTGGTTTGGAGTTTCTGCTGAACATTAGTACACAGATAATGCGGCTTCTCTGTAGCCCTTTACGGTACTTCCAGAAAACTAGCACATTTCCAGGTTTCCAGTATTTTACAGGAGTTTGGTGAGAATGCAGAGATTTTCTTAATTTTCTTTATTATAGCCTTGCAATATGTCTCTCAAGAGGTAAGAAATTAAAGTCATAAATATATATATAATACATATATATGTATGTATTTTATATATATCTTATATTATATATATATATATAAATGATATACATATATATAATTTTTTTTGCAGTACTGGGGATGGAGCCCAGGGGCATTCTACCTCTGAGCTACACCCCCAGCCCTATTTTTTTTTATTATTCTTTATTTTAAAATGGTCTCACTAAGTTGCAGAGTGTCTCACTAAATAGCTGAGACTGGCCATGAACGGTGATCCTCCTGTCTCAGCCTACCAAGTACTGGGATTACAAGCATGCACCACCACGCTTGACAGATATTTTTTTTAAATCATCAACTACAACTTAGCCAGACAAAAGTAAATGTCCAATTGAACATGTTTACTATATGTTAGAATTTTCACTATGAGTAGGTAGCAAAATTGTTGGTGAGTTTTAAAATAAACTTTGAGAGAAAAATAGAAATGAAAAAGTAAAGCAATAATAATCAGAAAATTCAACATATTCAGAGTTTATTTTATAATGTGAAAAGTTTTCTTAATGAGATATAAGCTATGTTGCTCAAATTTCACTTTTTTGTAATTTTTTAGAATGGAAAATTCTGGCTTAAGATTTGTGTGACTGAGTGCAATAAAATGCTTTCATTTCATAGAATCATGAGAATGTGGGCTAAAGTCACTTAAGTTAATTTCAAGGTATTTCTTGTGTCTCCTGTGTATCATATGACTTTAGAGAAAAAAAATACAGTGCTTACTGTTTCTTGGCTGAGTTATATATTGTAGGGACTGAAACTAGAAATATTAATTATTTGGTAATTATAGTTTATAAAGAAAATTGACCAGTACATTTAGGGAAAAAATCTCTTATAATTCTTGATTTTTAAATAATATTTTTAGTATATATACTAGGGCTCTCTGCAGTTATGTATTTTAAAGGAAATTCTAAGATTCAAAGGAAAAAATCTAAAACTTATGCATTATTAATTTGTTTTCAATTAAGACAAAATAATTTCTTGCAATAGTTTCTTATGCTGATTTTTAATTTTTAGAAAACAGCCTTTATTTATATTTTAAAATTAGACAAACCTTATTTTTTCTAAAATTATGTCCCTTATAGTAATAGGTATGACTGTAAAATTCTGAAAGCATTTTTTACTATATGTAAATACCTTAATAACCTGTTTATTTTTCTTTTAAAAATATTCACAAAAACTTCTTTTTGGAATTATTTTGGGGACTATTGATCAATCAAGAAAAAAACCTGATTACTTCATGCAAAATTAAATGTTATAATCATAACAGTGACAGCAAACACATTATACAGGAATAAATTTAATCTTACATTATTAAAATTCCAAGAAAAACCCTAAAAATCCCTCTACTCTATTTGAGTCCCTAGCTTATATAACTATAAACAACTTTTAGATGAGTGTATACAACTCCAAAAAATCTTGCTAGATTTAAAAGGATTCACATTAAATTTACATGTCACTTTAGGTGAATTATCATTTTGATACTTTATTATGGAGGAATGCATATATCAGTTGGCAAACAAAGACAAAAACTTAAACTACTAATTATATGAGAAAGCATCTCTTGGGAATATGTTAGTCACAAAAAAAGTCACCGTTTTAATGTTTTATTTGTGACTGATTCCTTATTTGCTCTTTCATTTTAATGCTGTCCAGGTCAGATATGGCAGAAGAAAACATGACTTTGGTGACCGAGTTTGTCCTCACAGGACTCACAGACCGCCCAGGGCTGCAGGTCCCCCTGTTCCTGGTGTTCCTTGTCATCTACCTCGTCACTGTGGTGGGCAACCTTGGACTGATTGCGCTCATCTGGAAGGACCCCCACCTTCATACCCCCATGTACTTATTCCTCAGCAGTCTAGCCTTTGCCGATGCGTGTACTTCGTCCTCCGTGACCCCCAAGATGCTGATCAATTTTTTATCTAAGAATCATAAGATATCCCTCATTGAGTGCTTCAACCAATTTTATTTTTTTGGTTCCAGTGCAACTACAGAGTGTTTCCTCCTGTCAGTGATGGCCTATGACCGCTACGTTGCCATCTGCAACCCTTTGCTTTATCCAGTGATGATGTCTAACAGACTCTGTACTTGGTTTATAGGTGTTTCTTATCTTGTCGGTTTTCTACATTCAGCAATTCATGTGGGTTTATTAGTTAGATTAAGGTTCTGCAGGTCTAATCTCATACATTATTTCTACTGTGAAATTTTACAACTGTTCAAAATTTCTTGCACTGATCCTACATTTAATATACTTCTGGTTTTAATCTTTTCAGCTTTTATACAAGTCTTTACTTTTATGACTATTATCATCTCATACTGCTATGTCCTCTTTGCTATCCTGCAAAAGAAGTCTGAGAGGGGCAGAGGCAAAGCCTTTTCCACGTGTGGTGCCCATCTGCTCTCAGTCTGTTTGTTCTACGGCACACTCTTCCTCATGTATGTGCGTCCTGGGTCTGGACCAGGTGAAGACAAGGACAAAATGTATTCTTTATTTTACACGATAATAATTCCCCTACTAAATCCTTTCATATACAGTCTGAGGAACAAAGAGGTTATAGGTGCCTTGAAAAAAATAATGAAATAAATTGTGGTTAAACAAGTTCAGACTGTTTCTTCCTCACATTCTAAGGAAAAAACCCCAGCAAGTGTTAGGTATCAGCCACTACTCTGCCATTTCATCACAGAGTCCATGAGTTCTGTATGAAGGATCTCAGCTTTGTGTTATGTTTCCTTAGATAAGGGTCTAGTGAAAGTATGGTAACATTACCCAAAACTAACACTATGCTCCATTTTATCTGAGCATTTAGCTTTTGCAAATTAGCTATTTCCTAGAGACTTCCGAATTTATAGGTAGTAACTGACAATTTTACAGAGAAATATTTATTGAGAAGTAGCTTTAATTAAGACTGGCATATACAGTTAGTTACTTACATAGTCCTAGCCTACCCTTCTGGACATGCAAATTAATAAGGCTTTGTGGTTCTCTGCCATAGGAAGTAACTGTGGGAGAATGATAAAAATGCAACTCTACTTCTTGGTAGAATGCATCCCTGGGAAGAAATGTACTGTTTAGTGATAAAAGTTAGAAATAATAAAGATTTCTAAAAAACATTATCTTAGGAATTAAAATGGAAGCTAAACAAAGACAGTGGAGCATCAGAATGAATCATAGCTTATATTTACAACTAAAAATATTTTTGTCAAGAATATTGCATGTATAATGATATTCAATAATTTATAATTTTAGAATATTTTAGTGTAAAAAAGGTGACTTCAGAGATCAGCCTCGTGATTTCATTACTATACCTATGGCTTTTAGCAAGAATTGTCTGGCCAGAAGACAAGAAGACTATATCAGATATAAGAAACTGCTATATAAAGAGTGAAAAATTATAACAATGAATTCTCTCTCTCTTTCTTTGTGTGTGTGTGTGTGTGTTTGTGTGTGATCATGTTCCTGAATATGAAGTATATTACAGACTGAAAATTAATTGGCACAATTTTACATTTTACAATTTACATAGATGATTCAACTTCTCTTTTAGCAAAACAATCATGTTCCTAGAGAAATCCATTTTTTCAGCATATTTACTTAAGAAAAATAATCGTACAAAATGAGAATTAAAATTAAGTTGTTTTTGTTTGAGTATTTGTAAAACATTTTAGCTTTTTCCAAGTCAATAGTTCCAGGAAATATACAAGATTTATGTAAAGACTAAGCATATGATAAGTATCTTCTATTACAAATCTATTTACTGAAAATGCTTTTTGGAAAAAGTCAACTTGTTTATGTAGTCTTAAGATGAATTCTAAGAGGTCTGCATAAAAAACAAGAACAAAATTTCTTTTAAAAATACTCCATGTTATTAAATTTGTTGTGTTTTAAATTCTATTTATACTTGCAGAAAATTTTCAGCAATATATTTCAGTCTATGTGATTCATTTTGCAAACATTAACTTAAATTTTAATTACTTAACATCTTCATTTTCCTTTTTAATAAAATCCTTTTTTATAATTTATTATTAGTCTTTTAAAAGTAATCCCCTTAATATTTCTATTAGTTACATAATTAAAATTAAATTTATTTCTCCATGTGTAAGTACAACATATTTTATTCAGAAAACATGAAAAACTCATGTATTATTATTTTATACTTCTTCCATAACTTCATAATTGCACATGTAATATGTAATTTTACCAGAATTATTTTTAACAGAAATCTCAGCTATTATGTTATATTACCATAGATGGAAAGTGTTAACAGTTGAACTGTAGTATTTTCCTCTACATTGAGATCCCCCTGAGGAATTGACATTTAGATAATCTATATCAATGCAAAATAGCCACTAAGTTGCTGGGATTGGTCTGAACCGATTACTGATCTGAAATAATTATAGGTATATTATTACCCTTAACAGGAAACACCTCTAACACAAACTATGATGAACCGAGTAGCAAGGTCAGTTCATCTTGCTTGGTAGCCTTACATAATCTTTGTTTTAGAAGAATAGACTACTACATAGATTGTCATGACAAACTTATTAATGATCTGTTGCTCCTGAGTCTTAATGATGGAATAATGGTCTGTACTATTCAAAAGAAAAGCAGTGATTAAAATGGTCTAGCCACATGGAATTATATTGATCGCTAATTAAAGTAGGGTGAAAAAGAGGTAAATTGGTGAAGTTATTACATGAGATATGGTGGTGACATTACTAGCTAGGAGATGGAAAAGTCCTGGCATTCAGGTATCTGCACTTTCCTCATTATAAAGTCTCTGATGAATTTGTTTTATTTACTCCTGTTTAGAAAATATCAAAAGGTACTCAGAAAACAAAGCGGATAAGCAAGGTATAGAGGAGACTTCTGCTGAGGGAATAGAATAAAAACTTCATGGTCTACTTGCAATATTTCAGCAGAGAAATCCAAAGATGTACAATTGGTCAAACTTGAGTTGCTTTGAGGTGATGAACAGAGTTTTCTAATATTATAGAAAGCTAAACACATGGTGCTATCATTTGAATGTGGTTGAGTGTCCCCCAAGGGTCTACTGTGATTGGAGAATTGATCCCCAGGATGGTGGTATTGGGGAAAGCTGTGGAACCTTTACGAGAAGGGGCCTATGGAAAGGTCCTTACACCATTGAGGATGTGCTTTTGGAAGGGACTTTGAAAGAGAGGAACAAAGTTAGAGGTTCAACATTATCTGATTCCAGGAAAAATAGAACTCCCAGTACCAGTGTGGTATTGTTGTAAAGATAGCCAAATGAAAGAGTAGAACAAAATAGAGTCTAAACACCCATCATAAATGGACAGCTGATTTTGGACAAAGGTGCAGAGGTAACTTGGTGGAGAAAGTATAGTCTTTATAACAAATGATGTTAAAACAATAGAAGATACATGTGCAAAAGGTAACCTTTGATCCAGATAATATACAAAAATTAACTCAAAGTGGATCATAAACTTTAATGTATAACCTACAAATATAGCACCCACTATCTCTAAAAGGAAAAATGATAAATTAACATTATAAAAATTAAGCTTCTGCTTCCAAAAACATTGTTAGAATGAAAAGACAAGCCACGACTTTAAAAAAATTATTTGCATTGGGCGTGGTGGCGCATGCCTAAAATCCAAGTACTTGGGAGGCTGAGACAGGAGGATTGCAGGTTGGAGGTTAGCCTTAGCAAATTAGTGAGGCCCCTCAGCAACTTTGTGAGACCCTGTTTCAAACTGAAAAATAAAAAGATAAGGCCAGGGGTGTAGCTCAGAGGTAGAATACCCCTGGGTTCAATTCCCAGTACTACACACACACACTCACACACATACACACACACACACACACACACACACACACACACAATTTGCAAGTCATATATCCAATAAAGGATTTATATCCAGAATATATAAAGCCTCTCAGAACTCAATAAGAAAATAGCTTATTAAAAATGGTAAAAGATTTGAATGGGTACTTTATCAAAGAAGATGTATGGATGTCAAATAAGAATAAGAAAAATGCTTTACATCATTAGTCATCATCAAAATGTGAATTAAAATCACAATGCAATTCCACAACCCATCTACTAAAATGACTAAAAAACAAAAATCAAAACAAAACAGAAAAACTGCCCATACCAGAAGCAGAAATGCAGACCTATTGTTCTGAAATATAGGCAACAGAGTGAATTAGAAGTTAATTGCACAGAAGTTAAGAAATGATAAGGTTAATTCATGTTATGTACATATGTGAAATTACCAATGCCAACCTCAATACCATGCTTGGGGAAGGGGAGAGAGTGTGGAGGGAGCCAGGGGTGGGAGGAAGCTCACCAAGTCCTGAGTGCATTATGTCCCTATCACTCTGAACTACATTATGGTATGAGACTACAATGCACCAATAAACATATATAAAAAAGTTAATTCAAGTTTTGAGTTATATTAAAAGCTACCTTTGCACATCACACTGCTTACACCATCTTTCTGTGGAGCTTTCACAGCAATTCCTTTTTCTCCTGTTGTTTATCCTCCCCCTCAATTTGGCTTTTCAGCAGTAAAATTACAAGGAGGCAAAGTAATTGATAAATGAATCTGTCAAAAGTATGCCCATCATTTTTCCTTATCTTATAATCATGGCCCAAATGGAAGTTAGTATTTTATTTTATTATTTTATTTTATTTTTGAACCTGGGGTCCTCCACAACTGAGTTCAGCCCATCCCCCACCTATAAAACTTTTTTTGAGACAGGGTCTTGCTAAATTGCCTACGCTGACCTAGAACTTAAGATTCTCTTGCCTCAGCCTCCCTAGTTACTGAGATTACAGGTATGTGCCATTCTATCTGGCAGAAGCTAGCTTTTTTTTAAGAAAAAGTTTACTATGGAAATAGTAACCTAATTCACATATCAAATATAAATGTCATGGCGCCGGGTGTGGTGGCGCATGCTTGTAATCCCAGTACTTTGGGAGGCGGAGACCGGAGGATCCGGGTTCACAGCCATCCTCAGCTCTCTCTCTCTCTCTCTCTCTCTCTCTCAGTCTCTCTCTCTCTCTACTTAGTGAGGCCCTCCGCAACTTTGTGAGACCCGGTTTCAAAATAAAGTATAAAAAAATAGGGTCGGGAGTATAGCGTGGAGGTAGAACGCCCCTGCGTTCAATCTCCAGTACCGCAAAAAAAAATATATATATATATATATACATAAATGTCATAAATAAGTTTAATTTTTCTGAATGAATATTCACTGAAAGCATTCTCTGTTAATGCTCAAAAGGAAAATTTGAACATGTTACTATGCTGTTCAAACTATTTCAGTAGTCTATTTAGAATTGGGATAAAGAGCAAAGTCCCTGATTTAAACTCCAAAACCCCAATTGATCCCACCCATGCTGACCTCCATGGTCCCATCGGGCTCCTTCCTGCTTCTCTCTCTGCAGGGCCGCTCTTCTTTATACTTTTTCATTGTCTAATGATCAAGGCTCTCTGATGATCTGGTCCTCCAGTGATGAAGACGCTGTGGAGGGCAAGTCCATAAGCATCCCTTTACTAGAAAGGAAGACTCCTGAGCCCTACCCAGAACTACCAAAACAGGAAACCTAGAGGCATTGAAGTTTGAGAAGCACAGACCTAGGCCACTTTCCATAGCAGTTCTGCATTTGGTTTTCCTTTCTCTTTCGTAGCTTAGAGGACTTCTCATCGCATTTCATCTTAAAGTAGGGGAGCTGGGTCTATGTCTGGAATTTAAACTGCAGTTTGCACAAGTAGGGCGATTTTAGTTGGGGTTGGCCCCAATGAGAGCCTAGATCTTGGCTTTATTAAAATTATGTTGCTATTAGCTCAGACAAAACCATACTAATCAAAGCACTTAAGCAAGAAATTGTAGATAAAATTCAGAGTTTGCCTAAATAAGTCAGAAATGTCATCTGTAATGGAAAATAGTTGCATAATATGTAATTTTAATTGATAACACTGTAGTTGCTTAAAATGAATAGATATTTATGATTTTAAAGTCTGTAATGCCCCATGGAACAATTTGGACTTCTCATTCATGTCTAAATCCACAGTGCCCAGTAGAGCAGCTTCACTGTCCTGCAGGGAAGCCCTGGTTCTCTTTGGGGAATTTCATATCTCCACTCTTTCCACTTCTTGAAAAAGCACACAGTTATACGACTGGTTGACTTGTGTTCTAGGCAACCTTATATAAACAACATTTTTCTGAGACTGGGAAGTTAAAATCCCAAAATGAATCAGTGTGTAAGGAATTGCTACTTTTGTTATTGTCAACCCTGTGCTACTGTAATTTTTCTGCTTTAGAAACCCCAACACTTTCTAAGGATCTCTGCCATATCTTTGAAATTACAGGTAAGAGAGAAAGGATTCCTATAATATTAACTCTCCTGTACATAGAAAGTTTAGGATGCTGTTTAACTTATAATAAGTTTAGATTTGGCTTACAGGACTGTGACATAGCTGAGAATAAGTAAAAAAAAACAACAAAAAGTTTTCTGTATACTTCATTATTGTAATTCAATATGAATAAGCAGAATAGCTTGGCCTGAATTGCTCCCTTAATGATGTGTTATCTTTTTGACCTATGGTTTTTTTTTAAGTTCCGAACTAGAATGATCAACAATTTAAAATTGACTTTAAAAATCCAAGAAATAATGATTTTTGTATAAATAACTTTTTTGATTTCAACAAAAAGTCCATTCTTTTTAATTAACCATATTCTGTGATTAAAACATTTAAGATCAGTCACTTAAATATTAACTCCTCTATGCTTTCATCCTCTTATGACAATAATTTTTGAATATCATATACAGATGTATCTCAAATAGAATCATGGAGAATATATATGCTTCATGGAGTATTATAGATGATAGATGATAGATATGCACACATATAGGGAATATACAGTCCTCCACTACTCTTTTCTGCATAATTTTTTAAGTACAAACATGCAAACTTACTTGAAATTTTTCAATTAATTTGTAATTTATGATTGCATGGAAGGAAACCTAGTTAGTATAAAATTTCATCTAGCAATTTCGAAATAGTGGTGCTTTATATAGCCTGTATTCAAGATTCATTCTTTGACCAAACCAAAACAAAAACAACTGGTGGAGGAGAAAAGTTTTCTCAAATAAAACCAGAAAAATTTATAGTAGGTTTTAATCTAAAGTAACATTTAAATATAGAAAAAATAGGCAAAAACAATATACATATTGTTATTATGAAAAATATACATATATATGAACAAAATTTATGAAGTAAAATTTAAAATCAGTCTTTTTTTCAAGCACATATTCTATAGTAAACTAAATTTTCATTTATACAAGAGGAAAATGAAAAAATTCTCAGGACTGGCAATATTCAATGAACAGCAGTGTGAACACTCAGTCCTAAGCCTCTGAGACTTTCCTTTCATTTAGTTTTCAGTCTGATACTTCCTCACCCCATATTCTTTGATGTGTTTTTCCATCTATGTCTTTGTTTTATTCTGCCTATTTCCCTTCCTCCCTTTGGTTCTCTCTTGAGCCACTTAAATTTCCTTTTCTACTTTTCTTTTCTTTTTTTTCCTGTCTTTTTTCTCCTCTTGACGCAATCTGCTCCTCTCCTCACACTTGTTTATCCTTTGGTTTAAAAACTTTTACTAAGATGTTCTACAAGAAAAAAGATTACAGTAGTCCATGAGCAGTAGACGAGTGCCAACTCATCTGCACATTTCCTAGAATACTTTACATCATTCCCTTCATGGTATGGCCACTTGTTTCCTACTCATTTCCTATTCTTTCAGCTATATCACAGACAGAAAGCTGGTGTCACCAAAGCCACTAAAACTTCCTTAATGTCAACCCTCAGCAATCTCTGTTCACTCCTTTTCCTACTAGAACATTTAGTTGGGCATTTGGCACTGTACTCAATCATTCTTAGTACTTTTTCTCTCTTTAAGATGACAATACTCAATTTCCCATTGCACTGGGCTCAGTATCCTTTCCTCATCTCTACTCTGACTCTCATTGGAGCCAGACTGGGCTCTTGGTTGGCAACAGGAAACTATTTAATTGAATGGAAATTGGCTCTATCAAAGAAATGCTATGGAGACTGGAGTAACCAGTTGGGGAAATGGACAGGAATAGAAGAAGCAGTGCAGTCAGTCCATAGCCAAAATGATGTCCGAACATACTAGCTCAGTGAGTGTTGTAGCTGTTGCAGAACCTCAGACACCATGCTCATGTTGCCAATGCCCTGGTTGTGGATGCAGATGCTCTGGCTAGAATCAATATTGCTGCCGTGGCTGCTACAATTATTTTTAGTACTTGGACCTTTGTCTTCTCTTTTTCTTCCAAACCAGATCTGGGGTAGGTGGATTTAATTGGCTAAACCTAGGTCAAGTCCATTGGCTATATGTACTGGTTGGACAAAAAATTGATTTTCTAGTTCATTGGCTTCTATAGTTGGTGATTGCCTCAGACAGACACCAAGGCTATGTGGTAGGACAGAAATCAGGTGTTGGCCATATAGTAAATGATGTCCATCCCTTTCATCACCTTTGTTCCTTGAGGTTTTTTCTTTGCCCTCATTCTCTTTTCTTTGTGTACACAGCAATGGACAGGTCATTTACAACTCTGCCTTTGACTACTCCAATTACTTTCGCATCATTATTATTGGTGAGCTTTAGTAGACTCACCCTACTAAGTGCATGTAATCTGCATGTACATTGGATATACTTTTCACATATTTGCTAATGCATCTAAGTTCTTGATCTTGATTTTTGTTTTTTCGGTACTAAGGATTGAAGCCAGGGGCATTCTACCTCTGAGCTACATCCTGAGCCCTTTTTGTTATTATTATTATTTTACTTTTTTTGAAACAGGGTCTCACTAGGTTGCTGAGAGTCTTGCTAAATTGCTGAAACTGGTCTTGAACCTGCGATCTTTCTGCCTCAGCCTCCCAAGTACTGGGATTACATGCATGGGCCACCATGTCCATCTAGGTCTTAATTTCTAAATGATTTCTCTCTCCTTCACTGACCATCCCATTTATATGTCATATGTCACTGAATACTAGTGACTCTGTATTAAGAATTCTTTTTAATTTCTTTGTCCTTCTCATTCCCAATATCATGTCACTCATGGTCTAATCACTTCACATACATGTAAATCACTTAAGTGGTGTTTTTAAAATGCAGATTATTAGCTGGGGATAGTGGTGCAGGTCTGTAATCCCAATACTTTGGAAGCTGAGACAGGAGTATCACAGATTAACAACTAGTCTCAGCAATTTAGTGAGACCCTCAGCAACTTAATGAGACCCTGTTTCAAAATAAAAAATAAAATAGGGCTGGGTGTGTAGCTCAGAGGTAGAATGCTCCTGGGTTCAATCCCCAGTACCACCAAAAAAAAGTGCAGGTTATTAGATCTCATTTTTAAATTACTAAATCAAATTTTGTAGTAATATCTCACAATCTATATTTTGCACAAATGTCCTCAGATAATTCTGATATATAATCTGGTCTGAGAACCTCTGGACAACAGTAACAGCTCTCTAATGTTGCTGATGCCAGTTTCCCCTCCTGGCAACCTATTTTCTCCACTACCACACAATTAATTTCAATGTATTTTCAATGCCACTTCCTATAGTAAGTTTTCAGTGCTTAAAAATATTTCAGTGTACCCCAGTTGGTTAACATCCTTTCATAGCACTCAATGCATTTTAGAATCAGGGTCCTTCAAGTATTTTCCCCTTTACCTTACATATGTGACCCAGACACAGTATTTTCCTACAGTATCAACAGGGTCTCCACAAATTTAGGACATGCTTATAAGACTTTTTGTACTTCTTGTTTTCTTTCAATCTGCTAATTAATACTCATTTTTTATTTTAAATAATTGAATATGTTATATTTCTTCAGTCTCCAAAGTTGTTTCCATCAATTTCATTAATATTAAATACAAGTAAAAGGACATTCGGATAAGTGTATGATTTAATTTCAATTCTACTGTTCCAATTTTCACTATAAAAATCCTCATGAATGCTCATATGCATTTACCACATTTCACTTCAGGGGGCATCCAATGAGGACATGGATAAGGAAAATGCAACCTTGCTGACGGAGTTTGTTCTCACAGGACTTACACACGAATCCCAGTGGAGAATCCCCCTGTTCCTGCTGTTCTTGGTGATATATCTCATCACCATGGTAGGAAACCTTGGTCTGATTGCTCTCATCTGGAATGACCCTCACCTTCACATCCCTATGTACTTTTTTCTTGGGAGTTTAGCCTTTGTGGACACATCTATATCATCCACAGTTATTCCAAAGATGGTGGCCAGCCTCTTAGATAAGGGTAAAATCATCTCTCTGTCTGAATGCATGATACAGTTTTTTTCCTTTAATCTCAGTGCAACCACAGAATGTTTCCTCTTGGCAGCAATGGCTTATGATCGCTATGCAGCCATCTGCAATCCTTTACGCTACCCAGTGATAATGACCCATCGACTATGCATACGTCTATTAGTCTTGTCATTTCTGGGTGGGCTTCTTCATGCTTTCATTCATGAAGGATTTTTACTCAGATTAACTTTCTGTAATTCCAACATAATCCATCACTTTTATTGTGATATTATATCATTGTTTAAGATCTCCTGTACTGACCCTTCTCTTAATTATTTAATTGTTTTTATTTTCTCTGGTTCAATTCAGGTGTTCACTATTTTGACTGTTCTCGTCTCTTACACACTTGTTCTTTTCACAATCTTAAGAAAGAAATCTGCCAAAGGCATAAAGAAAGCTTTCTCCACCTGCGGAGCCCATCTCTTATCAGTGTCTTTATACTATGGCCCTCTTCTCTTCATGTACGTGCGCCCTGCATCTCCTCAAGTAGATGATCAAGATATGATGGACTCTCTGTTTTACACAGTAATAATCCCTGTGTTAAATCCAATTATCTACAGCCTGAGAAATAAGCAAGTTATAGATTCACTTACAAAAATTTTAAAGAAAAATGTTTAGAATTCATATTATTATTTTGTTGTTGTTAAACAATCACAAAATAGCACAGGTTTAACGTGGCTGTATTTTCGTCATTGTTCAAAGTGTTTTTTGCAATTATAAATGACCTAGCATCTTAATGAAAAATGGTTAAGTATCTAATAAACTCTGTATAACATTTGCATATGTTTCAAAAGAATGAATTTTCATTAGATGTAATAGCATACTAAAATAACTACAGCAGAAGAGAAATGAAAACACATTATAGGTTTGAGTATTCACTGTGACTTCATAGATGCATTGACTGTTAAAATAGTATAGTTCCTATGAAAAAGATTTGAATATGATGTCTTTGATACTAATACAGTTGTATAGTTGGAGATATACCACATTTATCTCTGTAGAGGAGGCAGGTCCGTGTTTTGTTGAGCAGACACAAATTCCTGGAATATGGCTATCTAATCAAACAAACTTTCAGTCCACTCTTTTGGGAAATGGTGAGTCTCACTTATTGTAATAATTCAGCTTCTATATCACACAGAGAAATAAGCAGAAATGGGAATACTATGACCAAATTATGACAGTGAAGACATGGCCGAACCGTAAGAAAATGCTCTGGGCTCAGTGTGCTCCTATCAGTGAGGGCCAGAGGCCAGTTACCTCTCTGTGTCTCATGATGCCTTCTGAGGATCTTCTCAGTTGTATTTTAGCATTGTTGGACAATGGAACAAACTTCGCTAATTCAGAAAACTAACAAAATTAGATTGAAAAATTAGTTTGAGAGAATGCATAGCGAAGAAAAGTGGAGACACGAAGGATAAGGTCTCAATTATCCCAGAATTTTAAAAAATGAAGCTATGAACATAAGAAAAATAGTAATATCTAAGGATTATTAGAATGGATAGTTTAAAAAGAGTTTTTGTTTTTATTTTGGTAGTACTGGGAATTGAACCCAGGGACACTCTACCTCTGAGCTACACCCCCAGCCCTATTTTATTTTTCTTTGGAAACAAGGTTTTACTAAGTTGCTGAGCACCTCACTAAATTGCTGAATCTAACTTCAAACCTGCGATCCTCTTATCTCAGCCTCCCAAGTACTGGGATTACAGGTGTGTGCCACCATACCCAGCTATAAGAGGAGATTTAAGTACCTATTACCAATGATCAACTAATCATAACATGATATGATGTCAGATTTCCCCCCTGGGTTTATAGTAAAGATGTGAAAATGAGCAAGTGTTTGTATGTTTCATATATATATTTTAAATATTTAGTCAATTTACTCAAATGAAGTTTAAATGATGCAGAAATGAAGAATATTAGAAATCTATATATAATAAAAAGTGAATATAAGCCAAGTCCATGGACATTTCCAGTTAAACACTCATACAAATACATATTCTCCTTTTTCTTTATATAGGGATAACACATAAATATATGAGAAGAACATTCTGGCAAAAAACTCAGAGCTACTAAAAACATTCTCAAGTTTTAAAAATAGCATGGAATATGTTTCAACAACATTCTACATGAATGTAAACCCCTGATTTAATTCCATGATTTTATCATGCCAGAACCATAGTTGGTTTTAATTTTTTAAATAGATACTGGTATCATAACACATTGGCTTATTAATAATTAAGGCATTTTTCATACACAGTATCTCAGTGTGAACTGAAAATTTTAATATTGATTATTTACTATGTTGTTTTAAACTTTCAAAGTCTTTTCAACATAAGAAAATTGGTGCACATATTTAAGTGTTTTTTTATAAAACACACAAAAATTAATGATGATTGGTCTCTGTGGTTCCTAGTAATAAGTCCTGTCTTAATTTTCCACATAGTCTAAATTATATTCTTATGTGGGATTGCATTAAGACCCAATAGTTCTTAAACAATGTGACCAGATAACCAACTGTTTTGGAGATCTCTTAACCTCCTTCATGTTCTTATTAGTGGAATTAGAGATCCTTTCTCTAGGAAGATCAATGGAATGGTCCTCAATATATTACAAAAATTACATTTTTTAACATTGTGGGTTTCAGATGCCATAATCTCTTAAATACTGGTGCATCATGGTACCGCGGTGCCTCCGCCCAACCCCAGCGCTGACTGACCACACCCGGCAGCCTAGAGCATCACTCAGCTCCAGGGCCAGGCCCCACTCAGAGCCATTCAAATGCCCCATATCCGTTATTTCTGAAAAACCCTTGAGTGTTGGTTTCCCAAGCACTCCACAGTCTTTATGTATAATGAGTGATCCATCTTCATTTCCACCCTGTCTTTCTCCTCTCAGCACCAAACTTCCACACACATTCCTATTGATACCACCGAGTCCCTCACCCTACGCACTAATCACCTGTGTGTTTGCAAAACTCATTACTTATCTCCTCCATCCTGCTGACACTTTCTTCCTTCCCAAACATTGCTGCCAGATGACTCTTCATAAATAAAACTCTGATTAAACATTTCTGACTTGAATATCTTTCTGTGGATTGTCATCACTATCAGATTACATGCATATATGATATACAGATCTACATCTTATATACATATATTCATGTGTTTATATGAAAGTATAGCCTACATGCTGTGTATGTGTGTGTGTGTGTGTGTGTGTGTGTGTGTGTGTGTGTGCATTTTTTCCTCATCTAGAATTTGCTCACCCTTGCATGATTTGAAGTTCTTTTCAATAAAACTTGGTTTAACTCTTAAGTCTCTTTCTCTACAATTCTCCAAATGGAACTCATGTTATATTCAAAATGAGATATTGAAAGACTTCTGGACTTACCTTACTTTCTCACATACTTTCACCCACAAAGGTCCCTCCATAGAATATATAGAATATCCCCTCTTAAACCCTCCCTGCACCTGTCGCTCCTCTTAATTTCCTAACCTGGAGATTTATAAGAATTTATGGTTCCTCTCCCTACACATACATATTTTTTCAACATTTTACAAAGATGTTTTACTTTCTAGGAGATAGATGGAAAAAATTATCCTAGACTGTACTCAAAGAAATAGCATGATTTGGGTTTAAATAAAAACAAATGATCAGTATTTTTCAGTCTGGTTTGAAGCTGGTACTCATGACAGAATGTTCATTATGTATTTCAGTATGTATCAAAACCTCTCAAGATAGGTTTTCTTTTGTCTTCAGTTCATTGAAAACAGTGGTTCTCAAAGCTTAGTGGGCATCAGAATCATCCAGAGAGCTTGAGAAAACACAATTAATTAATTCTATCACTGTATTTTCTGATTAAATAATGTTAAAGCTGTTAGTTTGGGACCACACTTACAAAATCACTATTCGAAAGTAATCAGTGAAGCAAAATTTTTATAGTAAGATATTTAGAAACCAGTTAAAATTGTGTTTCTATACATCCTATATTCATTAATTAAGTGGCACTATGCAAATATTCAAGATATCTACCGTCTGCTTTTACTCTTCTCCCTACTTTGGTCAGACTAATACAGAATTCAATCTGGCATCTGTTTCAAGTATTGTGGAACTTTTCATAACTTTTGAGATTGGTAGTGATAGTAATCAAAATTCCATTGCCTCATTTCAGCAATGTTAATATGAGGATGTTTATTAGAAAAATAATCGTCAAAGTGGTTCAACTTCCTGACCATATTTCTCAGAGAAATTTCTATACAAAATGTTCACTTGCTATTAGAATATTGTTTATCTTTTCTGAGAAGGGACTTTACATGGAAGATTTATTTGAAGGCAATAGTTAATAATTGCATCATGATATTTCCCTCCATTTATCAAGAAAAGGAAAAAAGTTTGTGAAGTATATAGTGAGTGTTTGTAGTACCAAAGTTCTCTAAAGAAATGGAGAGAATATATCTATAAATATCTCTATCTCTATTGCTATATCTACATTTTACTTATCTACCTATTTATTTATCTAAAACAGACAATCATAATATACTGATACACAAAATTATAAAGACTGATAATCCCTGTTTGCCATCTGTAACTCAGAGACCCAAGAATGTATGAGAGCCAATAGCTTATGGTATATATCCATTCTGAATCTAAAAGTCTGAGAACCAGAAGTATGAAAGGCAGGGAAACATCAATACTTGAAACAATCAGTCAGAGAATGAATTCAACCTTACTACACTTTTTGTTTTATTCAGACTATAAATGGACAAAATGATGTCAGCCCACATTGGGGAGAGCCAAATTCTTTACTTAGTCCACCAATTAAAATGCTAATCTCTCTCCAAAACACCCTCATAGATACACCTTGAAATAATATTTAGGCAGGTATCTGGGTTAACATCCCATGGCTCACGTCACTATCCATCCTAAGTCTACCTCTTATCAACTTAGCACTCATATACATCTTACATCATAATTAATCCCCAAATAAAGATAATAACAAAGTCATAATTCCAGATAACATGATATAGCCATACTGTATGCAACGAAAAACCCACTAACCTGATTCCCCTAAAAATAGATAAAACCCTTAAGTGATGTTTACTCATCTCCCTAATATCTGGCAAGTTAAACACTATGATGTAAAACTAACAATATCCAAATACTATGAACTAAAGTCAACATCTTATGTAACATGATAAAGAAGCAAGAAACAAAACAGACATTTGCTACACACACACACATATATACACATATATATATACACATATTATACATAATATTCTTGCTACATATGTATATGTATATGTAGCAATGTACATATGTATATGTAGCAAGAATATTTTTATAGCAAACAGAGGATAAAAAAATCTCATGACAAGAATATTATTTCTGGAACTGGTCATATAGTGAAAACTTGTATTTATAACCTTCTACCAATACCTATCCCTTATTTCCTTTTCCTTTAGCAAGCATATCATCTGTTCATGGTTCTTTATATGGCATGGCGACTCAAATCCTGATGGTTCGGGGCCCTTAGTAATCTTACCTGGATTGGGTTGTTGACATTTTCCACTGGCCTTCATCACATCAATATTTATAGAATTTTAATGTCATCATTCCCATCAATGATACAGTAGGGAAACTATTTAGATAGTATTTACTTTGTATTAGGTATTATAAGTAATTTAGAAATAATTTAAAGTGTATGGGAGAACAGTGTGTGGTGGCTTGTGCCTGTAATCGCAGCTACTCAGGAGGCTGAGGTAAATAGAATTTGAGCTCAGGAATTTTGGGCCAGCCTGGGCAACATAGTAAGACCCCCTGTCTCTTAAAAGAGTAAAAATGAATAAAAATAAGGCACCTGGGATCATTTGAAAAGGTTATATACAAATACTATGTTATTTTCTGTAAGGGCCTTGAACATTCACAGATTTGGGTATCCATGAGGGGTGTTAGAAACAAGCTTCTGCAGATACCAAGGGCTGACTACATTCTGACTCAAACCATTAAATAAGTCAGTCTTGTGCTCTTCAACCCACTTCTGACAATAATTTCTCTGATAATTTTATAAATATATATATTATGTATAGTATATATTTTATATATAGTGAAAATATAAGAAAATATCTCTAAAATGGGCCATTTGTGACAACACAAAAATTGTATTTTGGAATTTTAAATTTAGTGATTTGGGATGGCTTGGAATGAAGCACATATAAATTAATTTTTTGACAACTGGAATTATTGGCTTGGCCATTTATATAGCCTGTATAAATTACCAGTCTTTGACTCAGTTTTATTCTACTAAAACTTTGGTGGACAAGAAAGTGTTCTCAAGTAAAAACAGAAGATTCCTAGATAAAGTCAGTTCTAGTCATTGTAATAACAACTCAAGATGGATCAAAGACCTGGAAATTAGATCAGAGACTTTGAAATTACTAGAGGAGGGCATAGGTCCAACACTCCAACATATAGGCACTGGTAGAAACTTCCTAAACAGACACTTCACAAAAGAAGAAATATAAATGACCGATAAATATATGAAAAAAAGTTCAACATCATTAGCAATTAGGGAAATACATATAAAAACTACACTGAGATTCCATCTAACCCCAATTAGACTAGCAATCATAAATAATTCAAACAATAAATGCTGGCAAGGATGTGGGGAAATAAGAACTCTTATACTCTGTTGGTAGGATTGCAAATTAGTGAAGCCATTATGGTTATCAGTCTGGAGATTCCTCAGAAAACTGGGAATGGATTCACCATAAGATCCAGTGATCCTACTCCTGGGTATATTTCCAAAGGGACTGCAATCAGAATATTATAATGACACATGCATATTCATGTTTATAGCAGCACAATTCAGAAGAGCCAGATTATGGATCCAACCTAAGTATCTATCAACAGATGAATGGATTACAAAATTATGGGATATAAACACAATGGAATTCTACTCAGCAATAAAGAAGAACAAAATTATGTCATTTTCAGGAAAATGAATAAACCTGAAGAACATTATGTTAAGTGAGATTAGCCAGTCATAGAAAGTGAAGCATCATGTTTTCTTTCATATGTAAGAGCTAGGGAGTAATCAGAACATAAGAGGGACTTTAGATAATGGAGGAGAAACTCTAGTGGAATGATGGAGGGGGTCTAGGGGAGGGTGGCAGTGGTGGGAAGAGAGGGAGAATTAATGAAGGAAACACCTCCACTGATGTTATGTACATATGTTAAATTAACAATGCCAATATCAATGTCATGTATTGGGAAGGGGAAGGAGTAGGGAGGGAGCTGGGGGGAAACTCACCAAGCGCTATGTGCATGTATGTTCCTGTCACTCTGAACTATATTATGATGTGAAACTACAATACACCAATAAAAGTATATAAAATAAATATGAGAAAAGCTTTCAGACAGTGTAAATGTATTAATGAGCAGCTTAAAGTTTCCAAGTAAAATTTAAAATTAAATCTCTTTCACACATTTACCAAAAAATACTTTGAATTTTGAATAACAAAAGAAGAAAGATTACTATCTATTCCATCTGTTCCAAGAGCTTTTCCATCTATTTTCTCTTCAGCCTTTCTCTAACACTTCCTGTCTCTATCATCTTTATCTCCTACTCCACTCTACCGCTCTGCTCCATTCTATTAGTGAAGTATTGAGGAAGTCTCCAACTGATGGAAGCTCAGCCCACCTCACAATAGCCCTCTCTAGTGGGAGGCAGCAGCACCCTGATACCCTCAGTGTGCACCATCGTCCCATTCCATCATTGAAGTACTGAGGGCGGACACAGGACTCTGAAATTTAGCCTACCCCATTCTGCCTCCGCTCTGGCACTCATGCTGAGCACGCTCTGCTAAAGTCCCCCCTTCTTTATAAATTCCCCCCTCCTTGATGATCCCTGAAATAAACCCAGGCAGCCATAAACCATGCAGGTTGAGAAGCAGAGGAGCAGTATTTAAATCTCTTCAAAGAAGGCTGCAACCCAAGAAGAAAGAAAAACCTGGCATAGGATGAGACTTCATATTTACCATATTTGATACCTTTTCAATGGTGAAAACTTTGTCACTTTTTGTTAAATAATTTTATTGTTTGACTCTCAGTGTATCTGTCTGCCTATGCCTTTTATTTTTCCTATTTTTATTATTATTATTATTATTCTATTTGTATTATTTTCTTTTATTCTCATTACTTTTATTTTCATTATTTTTAAAACTTTGAAAATTATGTTTGATTTTATTTTTACTTGTTTCTATTTTTATCTCTTTACGCCCTCCCTTTCCTCTTTTTTCACTCTTCATCCTTGTGGTTGTGTTAGATTGATCTTGTAAATACCAACCTACTCCTCTAAACTCACCTAAATATCTATTGGTTTTCTCAACTTCCACCCATTATAATCACTCTATCCCTATAATCCCTTTCGTAACTATCTTTGTACTTTATATGAAGCCTAGTGGACATGCTAGGTAGCCCCAAATTATATGGTTTGACTTCTTCTCAGACTACCTGACTACCCATTCTATCCTCCCTCACTTCTCTACCAGGCAAAACCCTTGACTGCATTTGGTCACTCTACCCCTATCCTGGTTTGCCAAACTACTCCTTCTTTTCTCTCCCTTTCTAAAGGTCTATATATACTAAACCCTATCAGATTTCCCTTCTCTTTCCCCTCGAAGAATTCAAGATTTCTCTAACCCTATTACTCCAGCATCCCGTCAACTAAAGAACTATAATGTTCCCATATTTTAGATATATTTAACTTACACAGCTCCTTCCCTAATCATACATATCACTGTGACCATCAAAACCAGGACACAACCTGGCCCATAACTGAATGCTACATAGTGCTCAATTCTATTGCCAGTAATTTCTACTACCCCAGCTACACAGGAGATTAGAATCTATGGTGACCCCACATATTTCTGAGAGAAAACTAGGACATCTAATTATGCCCCTAAACCAGCTAAGAGATAATGCACTCTACCTCACTAAATAGCACCGAGGAATCAAAGCGGAAACAGCACTACAAAAGAATTTAAACACAAATAACTTAGAGATCATGAAAAAAAGAACCAACAAACAATTAATACATATACATACCTCTACAACAATGGATGCTACATCAGCAGGGGAACAGAGAATTCCAGAGTATGAACCCAGAAATTTGATTATCAATCTGATAAATGACCTAAAGGAAGATCTGAGGAAAGAAATCAGAGAGAATATAAGGAAATAAAACATGTCAACAAATGTCTAGAATCTTTGAATGAAAAACAAAAATTTTGAATGACATGAAGAATACTACAGACCAACTGAAAATCTCAATAAAAATATCACCAACACACTAGACCATGTGGAATCTACAGTCTCAACTTTAGAAGACAGTACATTCAGTCTTGAACTTATAGTCAGTAACACAGAAAAAAAATGAGACTACGAACAGAACATTCAAGCTATCTGGGACAACACAAAGTGCCCCAATCTCAGCTTACTTAGAATTGAAGAAGGCCTAGAGAAATAAATGAAGGGAATAAAAAATCCTTTCAAAGAAATAGTATCAGAACATCCCAAATCTAGAAGATGAGATGGACATTCAGATATATGAGATATGCAGAACTCCAATTAGACAAGATCAAAAAGGATCTTCTGGTGCCTCATCTTAAAACGACCAACATTGAGGCCAAGGAGAGAATACTAAAGTCAGGAAGAGCTAACAATCAGGTGACATTTAGATGCAAATCAATATGGATTATGCCAGATTTCTCAACCCAAATTCTAAAATCCAGGAGGACATGGAATGAAACCTGTCATGTCCTAGAAGAAAACAATCTCCACCTAAGACTGTTACATATAGCCAAGCTATCCTTTAAATCAAATGGAGGAAACAAGAATCTTCCATGATAAATAAAAGCAAAAAGATGTATTCTTTTTGCTTTTGTTCTGTACCTAGCACTGCAGAAACCACATAAAGCAATAATTAACAAAACAGAAACAAAAAATACAACTCAAACCCAGAGAAAGGACCATCTCCATTAAAGGAATAATCAAGTAAATCAAAACTTCAATTAAAGCTAACAGAAAAAATTTAAAATATTAGGAAACAATAAATACTTTTCTATATTAACATTGAATGTAAATGGTCTCAACTATTCAATTAAAAGTCATAGATGGGCAAAATGGATTAAAATTCAGATCTTGACTCTGTGTTGTTTGCAAAAAAAACTCTCCTTACAGGCAATGAGATACAAAAGCTAAAGATAAAAGGATGGAAAGAGATATTCCATGCAAATGGAAACCCAAACCAAGCAGGAGTAACTACTCTCTTATTTCACAAATCAGACTTCAAGCCAAAGCTTATCAGAAGAGACAAAGAGGACCACTTCCTATTGGTAAAAGGAACAATACAACAAGATGATATGTGATAGCAAACATTTATTCTCCAAATACTGGAGCCCCTACAAACATTAAAAAACAATATTGGACATTAAGACACAGATAGATCCCAATATGACAGTACTGGGAGATTTCAACACACTGTAATCTACACTAGACAGATTAAACAGACAAAAGGTCAGCAATGAAACTTAAGACCTAGGTAAAACTATAAATAAAATGAACCTAATAGACATCTACAGAATATTTCTCCCAACAATAACCAAATACATATTCTTTTCAGCCATTCACAGAACCTTTTCCAAAATAGACTACACTCTAGGCCACAAAGCAAGTATCAGTAAGTTAAAAAATGGATATAATGCCATGTGTCTTCTCATATCACAATGGGCTGAAACTAGAAATTCATAGTAAGAAGGTACTAAAGAGCTATACCAATACATGGAGATTGAATAACATACTTTTGAATGAGAACTGGATCATAAAGGAAATTAGGGAAGAAATTTAAAATTTTCTAGAATCAAAAGAAATTGGAGATACAACTTAAAAAAATCTCTGAGATACTCTGAAGGTAGTCTTAAAAGAAAAACTTATAGTATTGAGTGTCCACATTAAAAAAAGCAGAAATTCTGCACATAAATAGCCAACAACCTAACGACACATCTTAAGGCCCTATAAAAACAAGAACAAATCAACCCCATGTCCAATAGAAGGCAGGGAATAATTACAATTAGAGGAGAAATAAATGAAATAGAGAATAAAAAATACAAAACATCAACCAAACAAAAAGTTATTTTTTGAAAAACAAACAAGATTGTCAAATGCTTAGCTAACTTAACCAAAAGAAAGAAAAACCCAAATAAATAAAATAAGAGATGAAAAGGGAATTATCACCACAAATACTTCAAAAATCCAAACAACTATCAGGAGCTTTGAAAATTTATGTTCCAACAAATTGGAAAATCTAGAAGAGATGGACAAATATCTAGACTCCTACAATATTCCTAAATTGAACCAAGAAGACATATAAAAACCTTAACATGACAATATCAAACAACAAGATTGAAGCAGCAATAAAAAGCCTTCCACCAAAGTAAAGCTCAGGTACTAATGGATTCTCAGCTGAATTCTATAAGACCTTCAAGGAATAGTCAAGCCCTATGCTTCTCAAATTATTTCAAGAAATAGAAAGAAATGGAATACTTCCCAATTCATTCTACAAAACTAGCATCACTCTAACACACAAGGCAAATAAAGATACCTCAAAGAGAAAATTACAGACCTATCTCCTTAATAAAAATAGATGCAAAGATTTTTAATCAAGTACTAGCAACTTAAATCCAAAAATGCATCAAGAAAATTGTCCACCATGACCAAGTAGTTTTTTATCCCAGGGATGCAAGAATAGTTCAATATATGCAAGCCAGTAAATGTAATTCATCACATAACAGAATGAAAGACAAAAACCACATGATCCTCTCAATGGAAGCAGATAAACATTCAATAAAATTCACCACTTTTTCATGCTAAAAACATTGAAGAAACTAGGCATAGAAGGAAATTATCTCAATATCATAAAGGCAATTTATGATAAACCCAATACCAATATCATCAAAATGGCCATACTAGTAAAAGTGATATACAGATTACAGTACCAATATTATTCCTCACAAAAATGGAAAGAAAACACTCCTAAAATTCATATGGAAAAACAAAAGACCTAGAATAGCCAAAGCAATTTTTAGCAACAAAAACAACAATGGAGGCATCACAATACCTGACCTCAAACTATACTACAAAACTATAGTAATAAATACAGCATGGTATCAGCAAAAAAAAAAAACAAAAACTGATAAATCAATGGAACAGAACAGAAGATACAGAAACAAACCCTCACATCTATAGCAACTTGATCTTTGACAAAGTGGCCAAAAACAGTGCTGGAGAAAACATAGTTTTTTTTCAACAGACGGTGCTGGGAAAACTGGTTAACCATATGTAGAAAAGTGGAACTAAACCCCAACCTTTCACCCTGCACAAGAGTCAACTCAAGATGGATAAAAGCTGTAGAAATTAGACCAGAGAACTTGCAAGTACTAGAAGAGAGCATAGGAACAACTCTCCAACACACAGGCACAGGTAGAGACTTCCTCAATAAGATCCCCAAAGCTCAGGAAATAAAAACAAAAGTCAATAAATGGGATTGCATCAGATTAAGAAGCTTCTGCACTGCAAAGGAAATTATCAAGAACCTAAATACAGAGTCAACAGAATGGGAGAGAATTTCTACCAGCTACTCTTCTGATAGAAGAATAATATCTAGACTATAGAAATAATTTAAAAAGGCCGGGCGTGGTGGTACACACTTGTAATCCCAGTACTTGGGAGGTGGAGACAGAAGGATCCAGGTTCGTGGCCTCCCTCAGGACTTAGTGAGGCCCTCCACAACTCAGTGAAACCCTGTTTCAAAATAAAGAATAAAAAATAGGGCTGAGGGTAGAGCTCAGAGGTAGAAAGCCCCTGGGCTCAATCCCCAGTACTGCAAAAAAAAAAAAAGAAATAACTTAAAAAATCAATACAAACAACAACAAAGAATCCAATAAAAATGGGCATTGGATCTGGATACTTTTCAAAAGAAAAAATACAAATGGCTAATAAATATGAAAAACTGTTCAACATCACTAGCAATTAGGGAGATGAATCCCTAATTGATGAATATCAAAACTACACTGAGATTCCATCTAACCCCAGTTAGAATGGCAATCACCAAGAACACAAACAGTGATAAATGCTGGCAAGGATATGAGGAAATAGGAACTGTTATACACTGTTGATGGGATTGCAAATTAGTACAGCTGCTATGAAGATCAATATGGAGATTCTTTAAAGGACTGGGAATGGAGCCACCATACGACCCAGCCATACTACTTTTTATTCCAGCCATACTACTACTGATTACTATAGGGAAACATGCATTTCCATGTTTAAAGCAGCACAGTTCACAATAGCCAAACTATGAAACCAGACTAGGTGTCCATCAGCAGACAAATGGATTACTAAATTATGGTATATACACACAATAGAACTCTACTCAGTCATAAAAAAGAATACATCATGTCATTTGCAGGGAAATGGATGGATGGATGGATGGAACTTGAGAATATTATGCTTAGTGACATTAGCCAGTCACAGAAAGCGAAGGGTCACATGTTTTCATTCATATGTGGAAGCTAGGGAGAAATTGGGAATCAAAGAGGACCTCAGATAAATGAGGGAAGACACTAGTGGAATGGGGGTGGGGATCCAGAGAGTGATGGGGAGGAGAAAGGAGAGAGCTGATGATGGAAACTATTCAAATAATCCTTTGTGCATACATGAAGTTATTTTAATCGATATAAAGACTATCTATGGGGAGCAGGGGTGGGGGAGCAGGGTGGAGACCGGAGGGAAAAGACACAACAAATGCTGCATGCATATATGGATTTGTCACTCTGAACCTCACTATGATGTTTAATTACAATGCATCAATAAAAAATAAATTTACTTTTAATTGATACATAAAAACCTAAAAATAATGCATAGTAATGAGGTAGCATGTGACATTCTGATACTTGTATACAGTGTATAATGTTCAGATTAGGCTAAACACATGTATCTTCTCAAACATTTTTCTTTTAAAAAATCTTTCTATTGTGGAGATAGCTACATGCCATTATTCATATATCAAATTTAAATGTCTCAAAGTTTTATTTTTCCGAGTGAATATTCATGGAAAGCATTCTCTGCTTAGGTTCAAAAATAAAATCTAAACATGTTATCACCATGCCCCATATTTTTTTGCGGTACTGGGGATTGAACCCAGGGGCGTTCTACCTCTGTGCTACACCCCCGGCCCTATTTTTTTATACTTTATTTTGAAACCGGGTCTCACGAAGTTGCGGAGGGCCTTACTAGGTAGAGAGAGAGAGAGAGAGAGAGAGCTGAGGCTGGCCGTGAACCCGGATCCTCCGGTCTCCGCCTCCCAAAGTACTGGGATTACAAGCGTGTGCCACCATGCCCAGCTCTTTGATCCTTTTTCTTAGAGTTCAGATAAAGAACAAAGCCCCTGACCTAGTCTCATGGCCCCCTTGTATTGCTCACCATGGTTACCTTCCTTGCTCATTCTACCTCCTCACTATTCTCTCTTTACAAGCCAATCACACCTTTATGTTTTTGTTTCTCCAGTGATAAAACTGACAATCTAGGCCCTTCCATGATGAAGGCCTTGTGGATGGCACGTGTCCACAGACAACACTTTGCTAGAACTGAGGACCCTGGAGTCCCACACCAGAACTAATGGAACAGAATTTGTATTTTAACAAAATCTCCAGGAAACGTATTGACAATGAAGTTTAGGTAGCACAGATCTAGGCCACTTCCCAAAAAGGACTAATTTTTCCCCTTTGCTCTTCCTCCTGACCTTTGCCTAGTAAAAATTATCGTCAGATTTCAGCTTACGTGAGGGAGTTAGGCATATGTCTGAAATTTAAGCTGCAGTTCTCATGGCAACTTCATTTTGCATTGGCTCCTGAAGGGAATCTGGATCACTGGCCTTGTTAATACCATGTTTTGATTTGCTCAGAAAAAAAAACACATGAATCGGAGCACTTGGAGCATCAAATTTTGTATGTAAACTGACGTTTGCATAAACCTCTCAGAAGTGTAACCTGCAGTGGGCAATAGAGGCATAAAGTGAAATTTCCATTGTTATAGACAGAGACATCTATGGTGATTTGATGTTTATAATTCTAACGTTTGTAATACCCTGTGGGATGGCCTGGATTTCTCATACACTTCCAAGTCAACAATGCCCAGTTGAAGATTTTACTTTGTCCTACAGGGAATCCTCAGGCACTGTTAGGGGAATTGCAGTTCTCCATGCCTCTTTCTCCTGGCAGAAGCACAGAGGTATACAATTGGTTGAATACTGTTCAAAGCAAAATTATATAAATAATATTTTCCTCAGGTTGGGGGAATGAAGCCTTCAAAATGAATCAGTGCACAAAGAATTGCTACTTGTGTTATTGTCACTCCTGTGCTGCTATGTATGATTTCTGCTTTTGAAAGCCTAAACGTTTAAAAGATCTCCATAATTTCTTAGAAGAGATCGGTAACAAATTGCTTTACATTAATTATTCTTTATAAAGAAGATTTTAAATTTAGAAGGTTTAAAGTTTATTAACTTATAATAATAAATTCAGCTTCAGCTTACATAATGTCAAAATAGCCAAGATGAATAAAAAATAAACATATTTTATTTTCATGACTTAAATCTGGATAAGCAAAATAGCTGTAAGATGAAGTCATTGTTCACTGTAACTGTGATTTATTATTTTGTTAATCTACTTATAATGACTTTGCAAGTTCTGATAAACTAGAATGTTAAAAGTTTCAAATCCTGGTCTGAAGATTCAAGAAAACATAATGATAAGAAATATTATCATTGATAATGATAAGAAAAATTTATGATTATTCTGATATAAAGAACAATTCTGTGTAATCACATTTTCTGATTAAAGTCTTAAGGTCTACCAATTAAATATTAATTCTTCTATACCTCCCCAACTTCTGACAATAATTTTATTGCATATTATATATATATATATATATAATATGTAGAATTGAATACTTATAGATATATTTATATTACAATATATAGAGATATAGATAATGTATGAGTGTGTTTGTGTTTATGTTATCAAACAATGTGCAGAACATGTCACTTCTCTACCCTGCTCAGCATTCATGATTTGAAAAGTATTTGCACACAAACTGAATTTGAGAATCTTCAATTATTTTGAGACTTTGGATTGCATGGAAAGAAATCCATACAAATAAAATTTTACTTTTAAAGTAAAATAATTGAAAAAAGTAAAAGTAAGTAGAATTATTGACATTTTCTCTTTATATTGTCTGTATCAGCATCTAGTATTTGGTTCATTTTATTTTCCTTAATAAGAATAATAAGTGGTGGAAAAGGAAGTGCTCTCAAACCAAAACAGCAAGATTTCTTGAGAAATTTAGTCATAATTGCTGTAATTGTAAGATAAAGCAACATTTAGGCATTGTCAGTATATTTATGAATAAGCCAAAATTTAAAGTCAAAATCTCTTAATCATATGAAAATTTCATAGAAAAACAAATTTTGAAATTATAAGAAAGTGAAAAGATTGTCAGAATGACAACTATTAATGAACACCAGGGTTAATTCAAACTTTCAACCCAAATCTCTGAGCTTTTCCTGTTATTTTTCCAGGCATCTCTGATATTCCCCTTTTCCCTCTTCTTTGGCTTATCTTTCCTGCATTTATCTATCTATAACTTCAGTATTCTTAGTCTATTTCTCTTACTCTTTCTTATTTTCTTTTCACTGACCCAAATTTGTTTTTCCACTTCTGTTCTTTTCTCCTCTGGTTATCTTGTCTGTCTCCTCTCCTCCTCTCCTCTCCTCTCCTCTCCTCTCCTCTCCTCTCCTCTCCTCTCCTCTCCTCTCTTCTCCTCTCCTCTTCTCTTTTCCTTTCATCCCCTCCACTCCCCTCTCTTCTCCTTTTACTTGGCTACCTTCTTCTTTGAAAATGCCACATAAAAATGTATTATAGAATAAAAAATTGAATTAGTGCATGAGCAATAGACAAATACAAATTGCTTTCTCCATTTCCTGGAGGAAGCTGTATCGTTTTCCTCACTCCTGCCCCACTTCCTTCCCATTCACTTTCTGTCATTCACTGACCTTAATTCCAGTACATTAAGGCAAGTGCTCCCACAGAAAACACTAAAAATTTCTTAATTTCCACACTCTTCACTCTTTCTTTTCTTAGAACTCTTATTTTGTCATTTGACACTGTGCTTTCCTTGGTTATTTATTGAGGGCTTTGTTTTGAAATAGAAAATGAGTTTACTGAAAGGAAATTGGCTCTAACAGAAATTGGAGGAATCAGCTAGATAAAATGGCACAAACAGAAGGAAGCAAGGCAAATAATCTACAGTGGAAATCATGTCCCAACACTAGCTGGAGGAGGGTAGCTGTTACTGCTATTGAACTTATACCACAGCTCACACTACCCATGTGGTTACTGTGGATTCAGGGGACATGCTATGGAGTCTTGGGATTTTTGTCTGGCTTCCTTTGTCAGTAAAATTGGCTTTTGTCATATATGTCTCCATCTCTTCTTATCCAAATCAGGGTTTGGTGGGTTTAATTGGACAAATCTAGGTCAAATGTAGTTTACCACCAGGAATAATGCAGTAGAAAACAGAATCAGATGTTGGCCCAATAAGTGACATCAATCTCCTTTATGACTATGAACTATGCCAATGACTCCCAACTCATTATTTATATTACCCTAGTAGAGTCATATTACAAAGTGCATCTTACCTGGATGTTCATAGTATCTTATGCTACACAGATTTGTCAATGCATCTGAGTTCTCAGTGTCAATCTTGTATGACCATCTACCTAGTCATCAAATGAATCCTCTCTTACTATTATTTTCACATTGAGTATATGACTCATAATGACTTCACATTCTGAAAACTTTAAAATCTATTCATTTAACCTTCTCATTACTCCCAGTGCCATATCCTACATAGTCTGGGCATCCTACATGCATTTTTATCACCCAGGAAGCATTTCTAAACAGGATATTATTGACTCATATTTTTGTTACTGAAATAACTGTATTCATGTCAATTTTTCAATTCCTCTACCCATTAGAGTAATGTGAAAGAAAATTTTAAAAAGCTATTCTGAAAAGAGTATGGTTTTATAACAGCTCCCCTCACTACTTTTCACTTTATTTTTTGTTACAAAAATTTGATTTTTGTATTGGTGCATTGTAATCATACATCCTGATGAAGTTCGGAGTGATAGACGTGTACATGCACACAGCACTCAGTGAGCCTCCCCCAGCTCCCACCCCTCCTGGTGTACCACATTATGATTGGCATTGATACATTTGTATATGCACATCATGTCCATTGAAGTGCTTCCCTCATCGAGTCTCCCTCCTCCCTCATACCTCCCTCCCATAGGTCCCCTCTATCACTCCACTAGGGTCTCTCCTTCTTTGTCTAAGGTTTCTCCTGTATCCCAATTTCTCCCTAGCTTACATATGAGGAAAAACATGCAACTTTTCACTTTTTGTGACTGACTTATTTCACTTAATATTCTCCAGTTCTATTTCCCTGCCAATGACATAAATTTGTTTTTCTTTATGGCTGAGTAGAATTCCATTGTGTGCATATATCCCATAATTTTGTAATCCATTCTGAAAGGAGTATGGTTTTATAACAGCTCCCTTCCCTACTTTTCACTGTATAAATCATAGTGAAAGCTCTTTTACATATTTCCTTTCATTTCAGGGGGCATCAAGTGAGATTATGGAAAAGGAAAATGCAACTTTGCTGACAGAGTTTGTTCTCACAGGACTTACGGATCATCAAGAACTTCAAGTCCCCTTGTTCCTGCTGTTCTTGGTGATATATCTTATCACAATTGTGGGAAACCTTGGTCTTATTGCTCTCATCTGGAAGGACCCTCACCTCCACATCCCAATGTACTTTTTCCTTGGGAGTTTAGCCTTTGTGGATGCTTGGATATCATCCACAGTGACCCCCAATATGTTGGTCAACTTGTTATCCAAGAGCAAGTTGATATCTCTCTCTGAATGCATGATACAATTTCTTGCCTTTGCATTTGGTGGAACTACAGAATGCTTTCTCTTAGGAACAATGGCTTATGATCGCTATGTAGCTATATGCAAACCATTACTTTATCCAGTGATTATGACAAATAGACTATGCTTCCGGCTATTAGTCTTGTCATTTGTAAGTGGCTTTCTTCACTCCTTACTTCATGATCTTTTTTTACTCAGATTAACCTTCTGCAATTCCAACATAATACATCACTTTTATTGTGACATTATACCGTTGTTTAAGATGTCTTGTGCTGACCCTTCTATTAATTTTCTAATGGTATTTATTTTGTCTGGTTCAATTCAAGTATTCACCATTGCGACAGTTTTGGTTTCTTATACACTAATTCTCTTTACAATTTTAAAAAAGAAGTCAGTCAAAGGGCTAAGGAAAGCTTTCTCCACCTGTGGAGCCCATCTCCTATCAGTGTCTTTATACTATGGACCCCTTCTCTTCATGTACGTGCTCCCCGCTTCTCAACAAACAGATGGTGAAGGTATGATGGACTCCCTGTTTTATACGGTCATAATCCCTGTGTTAAATCCAATGATCTACAGCCTGAGAAACAAGCAAGTCATAGATTCACTGATGAAAATATTAAAGAAAAACACTTAGATCTTATATCAACATCTCTTCTCCCTTTAGTATAAAAACTGCCACAGAATTGATACAGTTATATATACCTTTACTTTGGGAAGTACTCCAATTTTGGGGGCAATTGTAATTGTTCCACTATTTTTCATTCTGCTTAAATCAATCATTCAAGCTTTTAAATGACTTAAGGTGATATGCCTAATAAAATTTCTAGATTATTATCTTTAATTGGAAAACATTGATTTTAATAAATCAATAAAATTTTAATCAAGTATCTATGCCATACTAAATAAAGCAGTAAACCAATGAAAACATTTTACTGGCTTAAGTGTTCTTCAGTGTGAATTTATTAATAAATGAAGTGCTAAAATAGTGTTATTCCTTTTAAAATGACTTAAGTGGGATATACTATACAGCTGACAGAGATGTATAGGTCAGAAACTCCTATCAGATTTACTCCATAGTATTGCCAGTTTTGTTTTTAGTTGAGCAGATGCAAATTCCAGGAAATCTAGCCCTTTAAACTTCCTTTGCTCCAGTTCATTGGGAATGGTGAATTTTACTTCTTATATAAAATCCACTAACATATCACATAAAGAAATAAAGAAATGGGATAGTAATCATAAAAATGTGGACAGCGAAGGCAGGGCCAAACTCTAGTTCGGTCACAGCTTTGTCTGTTTCTGAGTACCAAAAAGAGGGTAGTTGCCTGTTTTGGGTTATGATGTCTCCAAAGGCTTTTTACAGTTTTATGTGGGTGATAACAGGCCATGTGAAAAGCTTCATTCATTCAGAAGGCTAAGAGATGAGATTGAATATTTAAGTACATGTGGATGTAGAGAGGAAAGTGGCAGAATGGGAGGGAAATTGTCTCTACTGAGAATTAAAAAAATGAAGCAAGCAAGAACAGGAGCTCAGTAACATCTCAATATTTATTAGAATGCTTTACTGAAAACAAGTGGTTTTGAGTGTGAATTATCAAAAATCAAATAATGTTAGGAAGATATGATATCATAGTTCCCAGTGTGTGCCAGGGGAAGATAGGAAAATGAGCAAACTTGGATGTTTTATGCCTGAAGAGTTCTTATATGCTAGCTCTCCTCACACTCCATACCCTTTAAACATAAGTTAGCTGTCTTCATTTCTACACCTGCCATCCTTAAAATACTGACATTCCATACAAATTCCATATCAATCAGAATCTCACCTTAAAAATTACTCACTTGTGTATTTTTCAAAACTCTAGTTACTTATCTTCTCCATCCTGCTTATACTGTCGTATTTCCCAAACATTGCTGATAAATGATTCTCATATACAGAACTCTGATTGAATCATATTCTTCTACATATGTATTCATATTATACATATGTGGTATATGTATCTATATCTGCATATATAAATATGAATATATGGATATGTATATTTGTTCCTGTGAATATGTAGATTGCATGTATATATATATATATATATATATATATACACACACATTCATATATATTCTTTAATTGTGTTTGTTCACTCTGATTATGTGAGGTCTTTAAAAAAAACCTTGATTTAACTCTTCATTCTCTTCCTCTAGAATTGTCCTAATGGGATCTAATAGCTGAAGTGTGTTACTGAAAGCCTTCTGGATGTAACTTACTTTTTCATAGAGTTCTCTCCAGAGAGACTCCCCTGCTATTGTAACATCCCCTAATTCATTTACAATTGAAATAATATTCTTTCCTAAGGTCTACCTAAAATGTCACCCTGTCCATGAAAACAGTGTTCCATTCAAAATGACCTTAGAAGCCGGGATTGGTGGCGCACACTTGTAATCCCAGTACTTTGGTAGGCAGAGACCGGAGGATCCGGGTTTGAGGCCAGCCTCAGCTCTCTCTCTCTCTCTCTCCCTGTCTCTCTCTCTCTCTCTACCTAGTGAGGCCCTCCGCAACTTCGTGAGACCCGGTTTCAAAATAAAGTATAAAAAATAGGGCCGGGGATGTAGCGCGGAGGTAGAATTCCCCTGGGTTCAATCCCAGTACCGCAAAAAACAAAAAACAAAAAACAAAATGACCTTAGAATTGTTTATGCTCTGCCCATATGTGGAAGGTATCTTTATAGATCTCACAACTGTGTATGGGGAGGGGCGGGTAGTGGGGTGAAACTGGAAAGGCAACACATCAAGACCTGTGTGCATGTTTTTTGTATGACTTTGAACCTCACTATGATGTATAATTACAATGCACAAATAAAAATTTAAAAAATTAAAAATTAAATGCAAAAAGGGAAGATTATATATATGTGTATGTGTGTATGTGTGTATGTGTGTGTGTGTGTGTGTGTGTGTGTATACACATGCATTTCAAATAAGGACACTAAAACATTTTTGGCATCATCTGTGGGATGCCACAACTCTGCTATTAAAATGAATACAGTTGAAAACATTATCCATACTGGTAGTAGCAATGTAGACCATTTGTAGTGAAAAACAGACAACAATGTGAGTTAAGAGATAATTACTGAAAACTGAAGGGGATGGTCAATTTAAGTCAAATTTTGGTTGGGTGATCACCTACCTCTGCACATCATATTGTTTATTCCACCTTTCTGCAGAGTATTCACAATGAGTCCAATTTTATATGTTCTATTTTTCTCTACATATTTCCTTTATACTAGCAAAATTCTAAGGGAGATAAATGATTAACTAGTCTTCCAAAAATATGACTTTTCCTTTCCCCCTTTCTTGTCAGAGGAGGTTAGGACAAAACAAGAACAACAATAACAAACTTTTACTGTGCAAGTTACTTGTGTACCACTATTCAGATATCCAATGTAAATGCTACATAAGTGCATTGGTTTTTTTGGAAGGCACGTTCATTAAGTTCTACTGTTAATACTCAAAGGTAATATCTGAGCATGTGACGATCATGTTAAACTTCCTCAGAAATTTTTGTCTAATATGGGGTAAAAAACTAAGCCATTGACCTCGCCTCCTAAGCCCTGTGTGATCTTCCCATATTGCCTCCCTGGCTGTGGTTGTCTCCTTTCTGCTTCTGCTTTTGCAGGGCAATCACATGTACAATTTTTGGTTTCTTTAGCGATCAAACTCTCTAATAATCACTCTTCTGTGCCAAATGTCCACAGCATCACCACGTTAGAAATAAAAAATCCTGAGCCCCAACCCACAGCTACTGAGACAGAATGTGCATTTTAACAAGATCATGAAATTTATAGGCACTGGTATTTGGAAAGCAGACATGTATGCCACCTCCAAGAGGGGTCCTTTGTCTTTTTTCTTCCTTTGCTCCTCCCTCTGGCCTTAGCCTAATAAAATTTGCCATTAAATTTCAGCTTAAACTGTCAGAGCTAAGTATATGTCTGGAAACTGGGATTTAGTTTTCATGATGACAACTTTACCTATCTCTGGCTACTGAAGGGAATCTATGTCTTTGGCCTCACTAAAATCATGTTTTTATTTGCCCAAAGCCATACGAATTAAAGCCCTCTCAGAAAAATACATTTTATGTATAAAATAAAGTTTGCCTCAATATGTCAGAAGTTTCACCTGTAGGGCAATATAGTGGCAAACAGTATAATATCAATTGTTAAATCTATAACTGTCTAAAGCACCTTAATGTTTATGAATCCAAAGTCTGTAATACCCTGTGGAACAATTTCAACTTCTCTGTAGAGTGTCCAAATATGCAATGCCCAGTAGAACAGTTTCATTTTGTACTAAAGGGAGTCCCTGTGTTCTCTTGGGGAATGTAGTTCCTCATTTGTTCCTCTTTTGGCAAAAGCATGTAGCTATGCAACTAGTTGACTTTTTTGAAGGAAAATTTATATAGACAACATCTCAGCTTGGGAAATGAGGCCTGGAAAGTGAGCCAGTGTACCAAGAACTACTGCCTAGATATGTGTTGTTCTCAGGCCACAGTAGCATTTTCTTTTGTTCATAAAGCCTAAAGCTTTTAAGGATCTGCATAATTTCTTTCAAGGAATGGGTAAGAGAAATGATTTCTATACTATTCATTATTCTTTAGGTGGAAAGTTAAAAATTCTTTTTAATTATAAGAATTTAAGTTTTTTTTTAGAATTTAAGTTTTTTTAAACAAATTTACTGATTCTTAATCATCAAGCCAAAAGACAGAGGTATTTACAGACTTGGGACTTGTTGGGAGGATGTCAGTCTTTAGTGAGATTTTATTCTGTTTTGCTTTCTGACCTATACAGACCTTCTTCTTTGTTCTCATTATGTTTCCTTCATAAAAACATATGTTACATTCTTAGGAGAATAAATGTGATAAATAATTGTATATAAATTGTTTCTATTTTTTTTCAATGGCTTATGCATTTAAACAATACAGAGCTTAAAGAGGGGGAGGTTTGTAAGATAAAGTTACAGTTAAGTCAGTCAAGTAAGACCTACTAAGAGGATGTGGTTTCAAGGCTTTTAAAGAGGCAACAGCAGTACTCGGGAGGCTGAGACAGGAGGATCGCAGGTTCAAGGACAACTTCAGCAATGTAATAAGATCCTCAGCAATTTAGCAAGACCCTGTTTCAAAATAAAAAAATATAAAAGAACTGGGGATTCTGTTTGGATGCAGAATGCCACTGGATTCAACCCCCAGTACCACATACACACAAAAACACACACACACAAGGCTGATGGCTGGGACAATCATGGAAAAATATTAGTAAATTATCTGTTTATTTTATTTTCATGACTGAAGTCCAGATAACCAAAATAGCTGGCTGGAAGACTCATTTCTTCCTTTTCATGACGTTTTATTACCTTGTTGACCTAACTATAATGACTTAATAAGATACATTTTGGTAAGCCAAAGCAGTAATTTAAAACTGGTTTTTAGAGTTTCAATCATAATGTTTCTTATATAAATATCTCTCGGTTGATTCTGAATTTAGTTTAATTAAGTATATTCTTATTAAAACTTTTAAAGCATCAAATACTAGCTCCTCTATTATTTCACTCACTTCCAAAATAATTTCATTGACTATACACATATATTGATACTATAGAAATTAAATATATATTCATGTATATGAATATATACATATATTTATATATTGAATATAAAAATTTTATTGAAAAATCATATATACCAGGAACACACACACACACACACGCACACACACACACACGCACACACACGCACACACACGCACACACACACACACGCACACACACACACACACACCAGGAATGCACATATGATTTATATATTATACACATATATAAAATAAGGAAATATATACAAAATGTTTCTTCACTGCTTTTTCCAGCATTAATGACTTAAAAATCCACACACAAACAGAATTTGAGAATCTTCAATTATTTTGTGACATGGAATGCAGGGAATGAGGTCCATCCCCAAATAAAACACATTTAACCACTGAAATTTTGGATGTTGGTTATTTATAAAGCCTGCTTCAGCTTGAAGTCTTGGCCTGACATCTGCTGACAGAAAATTTTGGAGACAAAAATGCTCTTGAGGAAATCTGCTAAGAAAATTTAAAAATTGGTTAAAATACTAGTAGTGACATTTTTATTCAAGCATAGTAGATTTTCAATTTGGGAGATACAGGACCATTTAAAACTCCAAGTCAGTGTTCCACTGGAGACAAAAGGACGTGGTCTATTACAACATTCAAATGGGAAAAGGTATGTGTAGCTGCAACATGCTTTAAAGATAAGCACAACCGAGTGAGCCCAGCTATTTGGGAACTGGCACAGATTAAGATGGTCATAAATCTTATAAACCCTTTGAAAAGTACAGGTCAGGAACAAATTGGCCACTCTCATATCTCTTCAGCCTTTCAGGGTATTGGACAATTATTCCCCCTGGCAGTTTCAGAACCCAGCCTGATGTCAGGGAGGCCATCCACTGCCTGTCAGCAAATCACTATGGCTTAAAAAGAAATTTTGCCTCTCTGACCACCTGGTGGCCATTTTGACTTGGAAGGAAGAGGGGAGGGAATGGGGTGGGAATTGGGGGAGGGTTAAATGAGTGATGTGTGCATGTATGCCTCTACCACCCTGTAATTCATCAAGATGTATGATTACAATGCTCCAATAAATTATAAAAGAAAGCCAACAGAATTTCTAGTGTAAGTTGTTTCTAATCACTATAACAAAGGTAAAGCCACGCTTAATATAGAAAGAATATTTAAGAAGTATTAGCATATTTATGAACAACAGAAAGTTTGTATGTAAAATTATTTTCATGATCAGTGATCTCTGTTTACTCATTGTCTATGGGAACAATTGTTTTGGCATTTCCACGACGTTTGCATGAAGTATATTTCCTCTTTGCTTAATTATTTTTGTGGCACCGGGTATTGAACCCAGGTACACTTTACCTCTGAGCTACCCCAGCACCTTTTGTTTTTTATTTTGATAGAGATTTCACTAAGTTACCATGCACTGACCTGGAACCTTCAATCCTCCTGTCTCAGCCTCCCAAGTACTGGAATTACAGATATGTAACACCATGTCTGGTTCTTTCCTCACTTTATATCCATATATCTCAGCTTTCTAGTTTTCTTTCTGCTTCTATGATCACTCTGCTCATTATCTTTTTTCTGGCCTCTCCCTCTCTTTCATTCCTTTGAGCCAGGACTCTTGGTCACAACAGAAAATGAGTTTATTGAATGAATTTTGCTCTAACATAGAAAGGTTATGGAGATTGGTGGACTCAACTATAATATGGGCAGTATCTCATACTCCAGTTTCCTCTCCTTGCAACCTATTTTCTGCCAGAACCACTATTTAGAATATCTTACTTAACACCGTGTGTCTTAAAAGATTTCAGTCCATAAATATACCCTTATATATGAGGTTGATGATCTTTTACATGGCTTGGAGGTCTTTTTAAAGTCCTGGACTTATACAGGCCTTTTTCCTTGACTCTACATCCATGTGTCAGATTCTGGATTTTTTTTTAGCATGCTCAAAAGTGTTCATGTAAATTTAGCACAGATTTAGGATGGGTTTTCTTTTTCCTAAACCTCTTCGTTTATGTATTTCAATAAACTGAGATAATTGCATGTATCCATTCCTTTAGGTCTCTCCAGATAGTTTCCAAAAGATATAAGATAATAAATGTAAAGGCATTCTGATAAATCTATGGTTTATTTCAACTCCCTTCCAAAAATTTTCACTTCATAATATCTAAACTATGTTCTTTTTGCATTTACTGCATTTCAGTGAAGACATGGGAAAGGAAAATGCAACCTTGCTGACAGAGTTTGTGCTCACAGGACTCCCATGTCAGCAAGAGTGGCAAATCCCTTTGTTCCTGCTGTTCTTGGTGATATATCTCATCACCATGGTGGGGAACCTTGGTCTGATTGCTCTCATCTGGAAGGACCATCACCTTCACATCCCCATGTACTTTTTCCTTGGAAATTTAGCCTTTGTGGATGCGTGGTTATCATCCACAGTGACCCCAAAGATGCTGGTGAACTTGTTAGTCAAGAGCAAGATGATATCTCTCTCTGAATGCCTGATACAGTTTTTTTCTTTTGGACTCAGTGCAACCACAGAATGTTTCCTCTTGGCAGCAATGGCTTATGATCGCTATGTAGCCATATGCAAACCATTACTTTATCCAGTGATCATGAACAATAGACTATGCATCCGGCTATTAGCATTGTCATTTGTAGGTGGCTTTTTTCATGCCTTGATTCATGAAATTTTTTTGTTCAGGCTAACCTTCTGTAATTCTAACACAATATATCACTTTTATTGTGACATTATACCATTGTTTAAGATTTCTTGTACTGATCCTTCCATTAATATGTTAATGCTTTTTATTTTGTCTGGTTCAATTCAAGTATTCACAATTGTGACTGTTCTTGTCTCATATACATTTGTTCTCTTCACAATCTTAAAAAAGAAGTCTGTCAAAAGCATAAAGAAAGCATTCTCTACATGTGGAGCTCATCTCTTATCGGTGTCTTTATACTATGGTACACTTCTCTTCATGTATGTGCGCCCTGCATCTCCGCAAGCAAATGATCAAGATATGATGGATTCCTTATTTTACACAGTCATAATTCCTGTGTTAAATCCAATGATCTACAGCCTGAGAAACAAGCAAGTCATAGATTCACTGACAAACATATTAAAGAGAAATGTTTAGAACTCATACTAATATCTCTTCTCCATTTAGTATTAAACTGTCACAGAACTTCTTCAGTTAGATGTACCTTTGTTTTGAGAAGCATTCCAAGCTTTTTGCAATTATAATTCTCCTGTTATTTTCCTTCAAGCATTTTAATGACCCAAAGTTATATACCTAATGAAACCCTTAAATATTGCTGTCTTCAATTTGATTACAATTTTAAACAACTATTCATGTCATCAAATACTTGAAGCAGAAAATAAATGAAAATATTGTACTGGCCTATGTATTCTTCAGTGTGATTTTACTGATGTACTAACTGCTAAAATCATGTAATTATTTTTAAAATGACTGAAGTAGGATATATACAGCTTACAGCATTGTATAAGCTGGAGACTTGTATCATAAATACTCCATTGTGTTTGCAATTTTGTGTTTAGTTGAGCAGATGAAAATCCCAGGAAATATATTAAACAAATTCCAAGGAAATCTACTAAGTATAAATCTCTCTTTATACTTCCTTTAATCCAGTTGATTAGGAAATAGTTAATTTTGCTTCCACTATTTCCATAATAAATTTCACTATTATATCATGTGGAGAAATAAACTGAAATGGGAATGTAATCATAAAAAAATGAGTCTGTGAGGGCAGGGCCACATCCTAAGAGGATGCTCTTGGTTTGGTCTGTTTCTTGAGGTGCCTCTTTTTGTTTATGATTTTCAAAAGCCTTTTGCAGCTTCATTTATTTGATAGCTGGCATTGTGAAAAGTTTCACTAATTCAGAAAGCTAACATATAAGACTGAAGAATTAAGGTAGTGTAGCCATAGAGAAGAAAAGTGGTAGAATAGGAAGGAATAGTCTCAGTACACTGGGAATTTAAAAAAAATGAAGCAAGCAAGAAAAATAAGTAATATCTCAATAGATATTAGAATGTTGGCCTGAGAACAACTGGTTTGTTTAAATGAATTTGCCATGGATCTAAATGCACATTACCAAAGATTAAATAATGCTAGAAAGATAAAATGTTATAATTCCCAGTGTGTGCCTGGGAAAGACATTAAAATGAGCAAACTTGGCTGTTTTGTACCTGAAGGTTCCTTAAATGCTAGCTTTCCACATACTCCATACCTTTAAAATATAATTGGCTAGCTATATTAATTTCTATCCTTGCTCTTCCTCTTAATACTGAAATTCCATATACATTTTTACTGTTACCAATCTGATCTCATCTTAAAAATTGCTAACCTTAGTATTTTTTAAAGTTCTAGTTACTTATCTCCTCTATCCTGCTTATAAAGTCTTACATCCCAAATATTTCTGCTAGATGATTGTCATATACAGAATACTGGTTAAAAATATCCTTCTTCAATAATTGCAGTGAGATTCAAGTCTGAGATACAGATGTGGTGGAGGTGGCTATAATGGTTTGGATTTAGAATGTCCCCCTAGCCCTCATGGAAACAAGGTAGCAATGTTGTAAGCAGGAATTAGTTGCTAAGGAGGGGACCCTTGGCATTTGGCCTTGGGGATTATATGAGAACTCTCCTATCCCTGCTTTCTTTCTGCTTCCAGCCTTCATGATGTGAGAGCAGAGTTTTGTGTGCTTTCTCTTGCCGCTTCCCACTGCCATGCCTTGAGATCTACAGATGCTGGCCTCACATGGACTGAACCTCCAAATCTCCAAAAAGTGTGAAAAAATAAATCTTCCTTCCTCTAAGTTGTGAGGTCAGTTCTTTTAGATTCTATCAGTGAGACTGTTGATCAAGACAGTAATTAGTACCAGAAGAGTGGGGAGCTGCTGTATTTAAGTCTGACAGTGTGGATTGTGAATCTTTGTAACTGGTTTTTTAGAGGAAGCTGGAAGGGCCAGAATGTGCCTAGAAAAGCAGATGGTAGAGACTATGCTCAGGAGATTTCAGAGGGCAAAGAGGACTCCATAGGAAAATGGAGTAGAGGCCACAAAGTAGAGGCTACACATATTACATTCTGACAAAGAACTTATTGGCATTTTGCCCATGTTCTGAAACTTTGTGTGAGGATGAGTTTAAAGATGATGAGCTTATTCAGCTAGCAGAGGAAATCCCAAAACAGCAAAGTATCCAAATGACATTATAGCTATTGATGTCCTCATTCAGCAAGCTGTACACTGAATTTTGAGAGCAGAAAGTAAAACATAAAGACTTCATAGATTTGCAGCTTGGCAAGAAAGGCATGTGTAAAATTGGGGCACAGAGAGATGATATCATTGAAGAAATTAAGATGGATGAAAGGAAGGAGGAAGTGATGGCCATGTTGGAGGTAGGGCTAGTGGTGGCCTGGATGGAGGTGGGGCTGGGGCATCCCAGAAGGAGGTTGGCCCACCATCTGCCAGGATGGAAGTGGGGCCTTGTGGCTGTGATTGAAAAGCACCCAGCGGTGGTGGTTGAAAAGAGCCTGACTACTATTCCTGCTGGCAGTCGATTTTAGAGGTCAAGTAATGTTGGCTTTGCTGGATAAAATGGGCCATCAAGGCTTCCCCCAGATTTCAAAGGAAGTCCTGGGAAGCCAGGTAACATGTGGCAGGGTCAGAATACCTGTTAGAAGGCCCAAATGGATAAATTTGTGAAGATGTGAGGGTGAAGTCAAAGTTACAAGGAAAACCCCTGAGATTTACAAATGCTGGAAAAATGGAATGACCACAAGGAAAGGCTGCAAGCTGTGAGCCATGGGGAAAGGTTAGAAGAATCAGTATACCACACATTGCATCAATCAGGCCATAGAGGCACGGCTGCCAAGGCCCCTTGGAAATTCCATCTCACCACCATGTGCCCTGGATGCCAGAAATGGAGATGCAGCATAAAGTGCTTGCCCTGCAGGATTTCAATACTGTTTTGGTCCCATTCCTTCTTTCTATGTCCTTATTCCTCCCTTTGGAAAGCAAATCTTTACTCTGTGACATTATACATTGGATGTATGTAACTTGCTTTTTGTTTTTACAGGGACTCCTAGCCATGAGTTTACCTTGAGTCTCAGAGGAGACTGGACTTTTGACTGATGCTAAAACTTTTATGACTGTGGGAACTCTTGGACATTGACTAAATGCATTTTGCATTGTGAGGTGTCCATGATGTCTAGTGGGCTAGGGGAGGAGTATAATGATTTGGCTTTAGAACGTCCCCCTAACCCTCACAGAAACAAGGTAGCAATGTTGGAAGCAGGGTTTTGTTGCTAAGGAGGGGTCCCTGGGGGTGTGGCCTTGGGGATTATATGAGATCTCTCCCCCATGCTTGCTCTCTGCTTCCAGCCTCCATGATGTGAGAGCAGAGCTTTGCACACTCTTTATTTCCACTTTTCACCACCATGCCTTGTGCTCCACAGACACTGGCACAACATGGACCTAACCCCAAAATCTCCAAGGACTGTGAGCAAATAAATCTTTCTTCCTCTAAGTTGCATGATCAGTCATTTTGGATTATATCAGTGAGAATGTTGACTAAGACAGTGGCCCTCCCTTTGAGTCTGGTGGCTTGGGAGATGAACTAAAGAGGGAGGATACTAAGCAGGTACATGTGATTGCATGTGGGGACTGGGCCTCAGAAGGTCCCAGTTGTGGGGTGTATTTTGTGGTACCTGTTTGCAACTTCTTCCAGGACGGTTGGTTCCTTGCTCTCTGAGTAGGCTTCTCAGGGAGGCATTCAGGACTCAAATGCACAGCAAAGATTGGCATCATGTTGGCCTTTCCATTCTATGCTACCTCTAATGGTCAGCAGGGAAGCTGAGAGTCATTATAACCAGCTCCAGTCCCAAGACCAGCTGGCAAGCTGACCAACAACATAAAAGGAGGAATGGTAAATATGCCTCAGCCCTTGCTCTCTCTAAGGGGTGCATAGCTCAAAAAGACATGGATAGAAGTGCAGATTGACATAGGTAGTGAATATTCATGCTTTCCCAGAGTTTCAACCACCTTAGCTTATATAATTATTTCATTTTTCATTAAGATTTTAATTTATTCATTGGCTCACATATATTTTACTTTTCTTTTTCTCATTATTACTTTTGTCTTCTTATGATATTTTAGTTACTCTTCCTCTCTTTTCTTCTTCTAACAGTCACATTATTTCATTCTCTCTCTCTTTACATTTTTTCTTTATGGTCTTCACTTTCTACCTTTCTTCTACTTTCTCGGTTTTCATTTTTGAATATTCTAATTTTTCTTTTGCTTTCCTTTTTCTGTTTTCTTCTCTTTTAATTGTACTTTCATCATCATAAATTTTTTTAGATTATGTAATTTCTGTCCTCACCATTCCTGTTGTTTATGGTTTATGTGTTTCAGATGTTATGTTGATACATGGGTTTTACTTTAATGCTGTATCTGGTTCACTGCAATTGGTCATTGTTACTGCATGCCAGAAAAGAAGATGTTTACCACATATTGGTAAAGGGAGTAATCCACCATGAAAATATGAAGATTGTAAGTGTATATGCACTAAATGTCTGTGCCCCCAATTTTATGAGAAAATACTACTTGAAACAAATGGACATGTTAAACCTAGTATGATAATAGAATATGACATCAATAACCCATTATCACGAATAGGTCATCCAGGCAAAAAATATCAACAAAGAGACATCTGAGTTAACAACACTGAAGATCAAATGGGCTTAACAGGCATCTATAGAATAATTCCAACCAACAAAAGAAGAGTACACTTTCTTTTCAGCATATTATGGGAATATCTCTAAAACAGATCATATTTTATTACATGAAGCAAGTCTTAATAAATACAAAAAATGAAATAATTTATTTTGTTTTATAAGTACATAATGGAATGAAACTAGATATCAGTATCAATAGAAAGTATAGAAACAAATGGAGTTTGAACAGTACACCTTTGAATGTCAGTGGGTCATTGAAAAAACTGGGGAGAAATTAAGATACTCATAGAATCGAATGAAAATGGAAACACAGCATATCAGATTCTGTGGGATACATCAAAGGCAGTTCTAAGACTACAGTTATGTCTATCAACAGCAATAGATCCTAGGGAGCTCAAATAAGGAACATAGTGATGCATGTCAAGGTCTTAGAAAAACAAGAAAAAAACAAACCCCACACCAGTAGAAGGGAATAAACAATAAAGATTGCAACAGAAATTAATAAAATAGAGACTAAAAAAAAGTCAATGAAATGAAGGGTTGGTTCTTTGAAAAGATAAACAGGATTGATAAAACCTTAGCCTAACTAACCAAGAGAAGAGAAGATCCAAATGATATTATGATAGATAGCACTGAAATCCATAGAAACTATTATTTTTAAGCTTTTATTTATTGGTACATTGTAATTGTACATCTTGATGAGGTTCAGGGTGGGAAAGGCATACATGCACACATCACTCATTCAGCCCTCTCCCAGTTCCCACCCCATTCCCTCCCCCTTCCCTTCTTCTAATGCTCAGCATAGTGATTGACTTTGATAAGTTTGTATATGTACATCAAGTTTTAAAACTTACATTACAGTAAATTGGAAAAACCTAGAAGATATGGACGAATTTCTAGAAGCATACAATCTATTGAAATTGAACCAAGAGGATATAAAAAATCTGACTAGATCAATAATAAACAAGGAGATTAGAACAGTAATAAAAGTCTACCAACAAAGGAAAAGTCAGTTGCTTGCTTTGCCAGCACTTACACTAAAATTAGAATGATACAGAGATTAGCATGACCTCTGAGCAAGGACGACATGCAAATTTGTGAAGCATTTCATATTTTTGTGGAAACTAGGAGAAATTGGGAAACAAAAGGGATTTCAGATAAATGAAAAGTGATATCAGTAGAATAGTGGAAGGGGACTAGGGGAGGGAGAGAGATGGAGAGGGAAAAGGAGGCTTGATGAAGGAAACAGTTCAAGCAATGCAATGTACATATATGAATTTATCAATTCCAATCCCAATAATATGTATGAGGAGGAGGAGGGTGCCTGTGGTATCTAGAGGGGAAAACACAAAGTGCTGTGGGCATATATGTTTCTACCACTCTGAACCTCATTATGATGTGTAATTTCAAGGCACCAACAATACAGAAAGAAAGAAAGATAGATCCAAGACCAAACGGAGTTAGAGTTGAATTTTATCAGATCCTCTGACTTTTTTTGGGGGGGTTCTGGGAACTGAACTCAGGGGCATTCTACTTCCAAACTATACCCCAAGCCTTTCTGTATTTTATTTATTTTTATTGGTGCATTGTAATCTTACATCTTGATGAGTTTCAGAGTGGTAGAAGTATATATGCACACATCGGTCAATTAGCCCTCCCCCAATTCCCACCCCCACCCCCTCCCCCTTCCCTCCTTCTCATGCTCAGCATAGTAGTTGACTTTGATATATTTGTGTATGTACATCCTGTGCATTAGGGTGTTTCCCTCTACCCCCTCCCATCTCCCTCAGTTAGGTCGCCTTCTTTACTCATCTAAGGTTTTCTCCATCTTTGTCTGGAGTCCCTCCTATGCCCTATTCTCCCTAGCTTCCAAATATTAGGGAGATCATCCCACTTTTCACTTTTTGTGACTGACTAATCTCACTTAGCATAATGTTCTCTAATTCCATTTCCATGCAAATGACATAATTTTGTTCTTTATGTCTGCATAAAATTCCATTGTGTACATGTCCCATAGTTTTGTAATCCATTCATCTGTTGATGGACATTTTGGCTGGTTCCATAGTTTGGCAATTGTGAATTGTGCAGCTATAAACATAGGTACACATGCATTAATCAGGTAATTTGGTTTCCATTCTTTTGGGTAGATACCTACAAGTGGTATTGCTGGGTCATATGGTAGGTTCATTCCAAGTCTTCTGAGGATCCTCCACACTGTTTTCCAAAGTGGTTGCACTAATTTGCAATCCCACCAACAGTGTATTAGAGTTCCTACTTATCCACATCCCCAGCAGCATTTGTTATTGTTTGTGTTTTTAATGACTGCCATTCTAATTGGGGTTAGGTGAAATCTCAGGGTAGTTTTGATTTGCATCTCTCTGATTGCTAATGATGCTGAACATTTTTTCATACATTT
>PVJS01004841.1:0-67043 GCA_004027185.1 Glis glis | reverse complement strand
ACACACACACACACACACACACACGAAAGAAATTAGATACAAATCTCATAAAAAGTACCTAACACAGATATACAATGACTGTATGGGCTTACATATATAGAGTTCATAAAGTACACATAGCTAAAATACTAAGTAAGATATCTGGATATTGGTTAATCTTGTAAAGTTTAATTATTAGAAGAGATATGGAGAACACTCTGAATTACTTGTGTTTCTTTATATGTGTGATGATTACTTAGACATGTTTAATTTATAGACATTTATCAAGTTATGCATCTGTTTTATTTCCTTTCTATCTAAGTAGATACATGTCAATAAATTTTTATGAAAATAAGATGAGTCTTTAAAACCAACAATACAACCTCTAAGGATCATTGCTAATTGTTTACATAAAATCCACCTGTATTTTGTCTACAACTGACCTAGACTCCAAGAAATATTATAGGAAATTGCTGAAGCAGAAGCAAAATGGTGGAAATGGAAATATAGATCTGTACAAAAGAATAAAGAGCATCAGAAATTATAATTATATGGACAAGCTATAAATGTTTTCCCCAATGATTTAAATATCTTTAAGATATAATTGATTAAATAAAACAATAAGTAGACAGTGTGGGGTAATAATCCTAAACATTTATGCCCAAAACAACAAATATTAAAAACACATGGAGCAAAACATTATAAAACTACAAGGAGATAAATCTACAATTATAGTTGGGAGTTTCAAATATCATTTTTCAATAAACATAGAGCAAATTTAAAAAATCAATAAAGCTATAGAAGCTTAAATAACACTATCAACCAACTTGATCTAATTACCTTTATGGAAGACACCACACACCACAGAATACAAATTATTTCCAAGTGTGTACAGAATATTTAACATAATCATGCAATATTCTATAAGTCTCAGAAACTTAAAAGAATGCAAGTGACAAGACATGTTCTCTGATCATAATGTGATTAAATTAGAAAAAAGATTAGAAACTAGAAATAAATACCAGGCATATCTCTGGAAAATCCCCAACTATATGGAAATGAAATGGAAGTATGTAAGTATAGGAAAACTAAATAAAACTCTTCTAAGTAATCTAAAATCCACACTGTCATCCAGGGGTCAAGGAGGAAAGTAAAGGGAAATTAAAAATAATTTGTCACTAAATTAAAATATAGGTGCAACATATGAAAATTGTCAGGATGTGCAAATTAATGAATCTTGTAGTATTCACAAGACACTACTAGCTAATGAAAAATCACAGCCTGGGAGAAACTATTGACAAATCAAATATCTGACAAAGATCTTGGAACCATAATGCTAAAGAACTCCTAAAGTTCAACAATAAGGAAACGAAACAATTCTTTTTTTAATGAGAAAATATCGGGACAGAAGTTTTTCCAAAGAGACACAGATGGCAAACTCAGGGATATCCTCAACATCAATAGTTATATAGGACCACACACATGCATAAATACACACACACAGACACACACACACACACACACACACACCCCGATTAGGAAGGATGAACAAGAACAACTTGATTTCTCATCTGCTGCTGGTGAGAATGCTAAGTGGTACAACCAGTTTGGAAAAGAGTTTGGCATAATCTTAAAAAAATAAATACATAAACCGGGCGTGGTGGCACACGCTTGTAATCCCAGTAGGTGGGAGGCTGAGACAGGAGCGGCCAGCCTCAGCTACTTAGTGAGGCCCTCCGCAACTTCATGAGACCCGGTTTCAAAATAAAGGATAAAAAATAGGGCCGGGGGTGTAGCTCAGAGGTAGAATGCCCCTGGGTTCTATCCCCGGTACCGCAAAAAAAAAAAAAAAAAAAAACATAATTTAACATCCTTTTCACATCAGCCTTTTCACATCTAATATTTGCCTCCCCAATCCCAAAAATATATATTCTTTAAAAGACCAGAAAACCAGTATTTATGATAGTTTCATTTTTAAGAACTTCAAACTGGAAATCACATTTCCATCAACTGGTGAATAAATTAATTGATTGTGAGATATTCATACAATTAAACACCACTTGCCATCAAAAGTAATAAACTATTGATACCCTCAATATGTATGCATCCAAAAATAAATATATTGAATGAAATAAATTAAACCTTTAAAAAATGTGTTCTGTTTATATAAAATTCTGGAAAAAGCAACCTAATCTTTAGTGACAGAGTGTAGGTTATTGATGAACTCTGGACAGGGGCAGGGGTAGGAGGGAAGGATTACAAAGTGCCATGAGAAAACATTAGGAGATAGTAGATATAGTCACTATCTTAATTGAAGTGATGGTTGGGGGTAAATATGCATCAATATTTATCTGGCTGTGTACTTTATAAGCAGAGTTTATTGTATGTTCATTCTATCTTTTAAAAGTTGTAACAAAAGAGAAATCTATACTTTAAAGTATAAGAATATTCATTGCTTTTTGTTACTGGTGGCAAAATAAGTGAAAATAAAGCTATCTGAGTGAAGATCAATAGGAAAATATTTGAGCAAATTGTGGTTCATTCAAATCATTATGTGTTATGTAGTCCTTGAGTGAATGAGGTAGATAATGTATCTTTTTTAATAAGAAAAATAAAAATACAGTGATTACTATAAAGTGTGATTTTTTTTCTTAAATAGCAAGATCAATGTATGTGTTGGTAGAACTCGATTACGACTGCATGAATAGGGGAAAATGTGGAGGTTTTTATGACGAGATATTAACAATTACTACATTGCCACTCATGGGAAAGTCATAGTCTAAAAAAATAATTTAAAGAAAAAAGAATGATCTGGAAAGAAATTGGAGCCGGGCGTGGTGGCACACGCTTTTAATCCCAGTACTTTGGGAGGCGGAGACCGGAGGATCCGGGTTCGTGACCAGCCTCAGCTCTTTCGCTCTCTCTCTCCCTGTCTTTCTGTCTCTCTGTCTCTCTCCTTAGTGAGGCCCTCTGCAACTTCGTGAGACCCGGTTTCAAAATAAAGTATAAAAAAATAGGGCGGGGGGCATAGCGCGGAGGTAGAACGCTGCTGCATTCAATCCCCGGTACCGCAAAAAAAAAAAAAAAAAAGAAATTGGAAGGGATTGCTGGATATCTCCTGTTCCCTTCAACACCAACAAATATTTGAAAATTAACTTAATCATATGAATATATTTTTGTTACAATTGTGTTCCTGGAATTCTCCAAATTAGATAAACATGCCCTATATATAGGTTTTTCTTCGAGCATATGGCCATATCTTATACAATTTTATTTTGCATACTCCTGCCAGGTTTCATACTGACACTCTCATTCTATTTACAATCCACAGCATTTTCTTTTCCATTTGGAAAGGAAACCTACTGTCATAAGTCACTTCCTGCCTTGGCTGCTTTAGACATCAGTGTCACACACATATGTGCACTTCACACACAGGCACCAGAAGATGTTTCATCTCCTCAGCCTAGTGACTTCTCCAGTTTACAAATGAAAACTCTAGAAGTTTTTAAGTTGTGCTGTAAAAGAATTTTCATTCAAAATGAAATTTCCGGCCCATCACAAGAGACTGAAAATTTTGTAATAAAAATTTAAACACAAATTTAGCTCACAGTCATATTTTAAATAACATCTATAAATTTTTCATCAATTGAAATAAAAATCTCTGATATTGTCTTCATCAATTTTTCCTGACACTTTAATTAGAGAAAGATGTTGTTCACAATAAAAACTGGAGAGGCGCTTTTTCTTTCAACCACAAAATTCATACTTCAAATTAAAATTTCTATTCCAACATCTCTGTTTCAATGATAGAGTTGACTAATTAATAGTAATAGTGGATTTGAAATCATAATCCATTGAAATTCTACAAATGTGTATGGATATATGTGCATATTGATATGTATTTATATGTACATATAATATTTTCTTTGTTTTTCACGTCCTCACACATACCTCTGCAATTAAACCCTTTCTCTTTTTCCTTGCCTGATAACCATTATGTAATTTCTCTACTTTCAAGGAGCTTTCAGTACATTTCTCAACACCTCCAGACTTAGAGAAAAGTCATTTTATGTCATTATCTAAACCAAATTGTTACAAATTTGATATGTCAAATACTCTTAAAACTTTTGCATTAATCATGGATGATGGTAATTTAGGAACTACTTGAGAGCCTTATACTATCCTCCTTAATTCTTCAGACTATGTCACTAACCACTCATGTAAGATCAGATATGAGTCAGGCAAATGTGAGAAAAATATTGAGAAATTTTAAACTAAAGTATTTTTAAAAATGTGATTCTTGTCATAAAAATTCTTGTTATACCACATCACTTTTACTTAAATAAAGGCTTATACAATAGCACAAAACAACTGGTATACATATCCTTAGCAACATAAATTAATTTCAAGTCAGTAATTTTAACTAACTTGTATGAAAAATGTCCTAATTTGGAAATAAAAATTAGAGATACAATTTTTAAATTTTACTTATATTTGCATGTCTGAAAATCAGGCACCCCAAAGTAAGTACCATTATGCAAATTTCTAAAAATAATTTTAAGTGTTTTTCCCTGAGTGATGAGATTCACTGCAGAAACTAATTTTCAAAGAATTGGGAGCAAACTACCAATGTTTATCAATTATTAATTATGATTGTTCTAATCAAAATAATTTGTCATCATTTTTAAGAAAGTTAATAAAATTAAATTTTACATACTGTTTTAGATTTTGGTGAATTGCATATAATCTTGTCAGAGAATAAAACTACCACACAGGATAGTGTTTGCATATCTGCCTCATGGATAAATGCTAGTATCCTTTGCAAATGAGAGAAGAGGCTTGCAAATATGTCATAACTTTCTCAGTATTAAGAGTTGTTAGTCTGCTGTAAAAATGTTCTCGAGTCTACCCTACGATGATGAATGGCAAAGTGATGGTGCATACAATGGCAGGATGATCAGTAGCCTGAAGAAGCAGAGGAATGTAGTAGGTCATCATTTCCATTTTTATTAGAATTCTTTTTTTCCCCTGAGCACCATTCCTTTCAGCATTAGTACAGTTGCTTTTGAACTCTAAGTCCTTGAGCAGATATAATTTCCATGTCACTCAGTGCTCCTTCTGTGAACTTTTGCAAAATTTAGTCCTGTAATATTTTCAAAGTGCTGCCACACTTTTTCCATAAAATGATTATATCCAAAGATAATTTTGCTTTATAATGCATAACAAATTGCAGATTATATCCAAATTAATCAAAGCAATTGTCTGCATTTGAAAACCTATCAGAGAATCTTATGATTGCTTTTCTATCCTCTTTGGTTATTTTAAATTATTTATTATTTGTTGATCATTCACTGACTGGATGGTAAGGCATCTAATGTAAAGTAATTATTTTTGAAATAATAATAATTTGAAGTCTGACATATGATAAATGATGATTAGGCAAGTGATAATTTCCTCCCATTTATTACATTCTTTTCTTCTGAGAACCAGTCTCATGTTAGATCCAATCTTTGTGAAAATGAACTGAATTCAAATAAACAAAGACTTGATCTTTTGGCTATACTTTTCAGCTACTCTATGTTAAATAAGGACATCAGTTCACTGGGGTGTTCCTATAATTGTTGATAAGTTAGTCCTACGATTTGTAAGAAATGAGTGTTTTACTAGAATAAGAATTATTTCTTACCATTGACCTACTGCATGTAGTCCTGGATTAGATGAAGTACTGTCTTGCTTTATTTCCTCATTGTGACTGGAAACAGGCATGGTTTTAAGAGTAATTAGAACTTTGTTTACATATTAATTCTGTGATCCTGTAGGTGAGTGATATTTGGCAAGTTTTCTTTACTTTGTAATTTATTTTCTGCAAAATATACATTTATAATCTCCAGTTACATGAATGTTGAAAGGATTAAATGAGATTACATATAAAATGCCTAAAATCTTTAAATTTCCAGGAAATTCATTGAGTGGTTATTTCCAAAGTGAAATTATTTCATTTATAAAATTGAACTAAAATTTTACCTCAAAGGTGAGAACTGAAAATGACTCTTTATGTATAGGTGATACCTAGACTATAAATTGTTATATGAAACTTGGTAATTATTATTCTGAGAAACAACCATGTGGTCTGAATGATAAAATGTTCAATATAATTTTCATATTTTGTTTCTTTGTTTTTCAGTACTGGGGATTGAATCCAGGACTTGGTGCATGTTAGACAAGCACTCTGCCACTGAGCTACATCCCTAACCCTTTTTATTTTAAGACAAGGTCTTGATAATTACCCAGGCTGGTCTTTTTTGATCCTCCTGCCTTAGTTTCCTGAGTAGCTGTGATTACAGGTGTGTGTCACCATCTCTGGCTTCAATTTTCACTTTTACTTATAAAAATGTTATGCATATTGAGAAGGAATTTTTTCCATTCCTGATACATTTTCTGTTAATTGGAATAAAAATATAAATTATATTGTAACCGACTGTCATGAATTTGTTTCTTACCATTTAATATAATTTCTAGGTTTATACATCTATAATAACAATATGTTCTAATGATGACTAAATTATATTGTATTATATTGAGTTGGATTAGATTATAATTAATGCCATTATAACTTCTTCTACCTTTGAAAATAGTAAATAAAAGGTAATAACACATTCCCTGAGGGATTGCAAAGATTAATGCCAGTGTTAGGAATATGAAAAATGCCAGGCATGTTGGCACATGTCTGTAATCCCAGTACTTGGGAGACTGAGACAGGAGGATCACAGGCTCAAAGCTGAGCAATGCAGCAAGACCCTCAGAAACTTGGCAAGACTGTTTCAAAATTAACAAAATAAAAAGGGCTGGGGTGTAGCTCAGAGATAAAATGCCCCTGAGTTCAACGCCCAGCACCAAAAAAGAAAAAAGTGAAAAACGCAGTAGTTGCAATTTCCACCACCTCCTCATTCAACTCTTCTCTTTGACTGCAGATTGATAATGATTATGATAGGCTCAACCAAGTAGTGAATCTGCTTGTAGTGATTATTTTAACTATGGTTTCATTGCTTGAGCAAATTACTACATTCTGTTATTAATCTAAAAAAGAATGCACTTATCAATCATATGTTTTCTTAGGAAAGAAGAAAAGTAAATAATCACTTCATAACCTAACAATAAGATAATTGCAAAGGAAGTGGAAGTGCATTAATATATAAGAGATATTTCTGAGAGCTTAGATAAGAAAATATAATTTAATTTTTCTGTACTAAAATTGCCAGTAAAATTTATGTAACCAAAAGAAGTAAAAATTTAGAAAGCCCAGGAATTATTTTTAAAATATATTCTTTAAACCAGACACCCAGGAGAATTATCTCAATTCTATTTTATGATTTCCTATCTTAGGCACCTCTCATATTTCTCACTGTGTTTATCCTTTAGTATATTTGTCACCTTATGAAAGTGTAAGTCACCGTCACCGTCTTTGTCACATAGTAACATAGCCATTGTTGACGTCTGCGTCTGAGAAGATGGGATAGATGTATATTTCCCTATTCCTCCCACTAAGAACAACTACAATCCTAGACATTATATGTAAAATAAAAGTAAGAAGACTCAAAATTTGAGACAAGAAGATATCTCAGCTAGAGAGATTAAGACCTGGGGAATCGCCTGGTGGTAGGTTCCCTGGAATTTCTTTTCACTTAATTTTCTAATATTTGCAGCTGTGAAAGAACATAGACAATACCAACCTCAACAAAAACCTGCTCTCTTGACAAAAAAAGCATGAAAAGAAAAAAGTTTTGAAAAAAAATTTGTTTCACTTCATTCATCGGCTACATGAAAACAGGGCCCTAGCCTCAATCATTCCAGCAAGGACTGAGTGGTGATCCCAGACGTGCTCTTCCAATGCTGTAACTGGTGGCCGCACACTCCACTGAGATGCTATCAGAGAAGGGCACCAGGACATCAGCCCCGCTGGCTGGTAATGTAGCATTTCCTCTCTGCAAATCAGTGGGAACCACATGAGGAGTCTGGAATTTCATCGGCAGTAAGGTGTGCTCTTCCCAGTGCTCTTTGGGGTGAGGAACGAGGAGACCAAGTGGAAAATTAGCATTTTCCAATTTCCCAGCAGTGGTGAATCCACTGTCATGGCAGGAGCAATGGAAACCATGTGGGGATGGAAACTCCCACTACCACATGGCAGTAGGAGATCTCCTCACCACGGTGATACGGGAAGTCAAGCAAGGAACCTGGACTTCGACCTCTTCCTGATAACAAGTAAAACAAAGACAGAACCTCAACAAGGAAATGGAAGATGACAACAAAGAATAGACGCTATAAAGAGGCAAAATGGGAATTGTAGTACTGAATAATACAATAACTGAAATATAATGCTACGTGTATGGTATCAATAGCATAACGGAAAAAAAATAGAGCAAGGACTCAGTGAACTAGAAAATGGAACAATACAATTTACCTAGTCAGAACACAGAATGAAAGTAGACTGGGGAAAAAATAGCAGTGCCTGAAGGACATTCAGACAATAATAAAAGATCTAACATTCTAACTTTTGTTCTATGAAAGTCCATATAAAGATAAAATACGCCGGGCATGGTGGTGCACACTTGTACTCCCAGTACTTTGGGAGGTGGAGACCGGAGGATCCGGGTTCGCAGCCGGCCTCAGCTCTCTCTCTCTCTCTCTCTCTGTCTTTCTCTCTCTCTCTCTCTACTTAGTGAGGCCCTCCGCAACTTCGTGAGACCCGGTTTCAAAATAAACTATAAAAAATAGGGCTGGGGGTGTAGTGGGGAGGTAGAACGCCCCTGGGTTCAATCCCCGGTACCGCAAAAAAAAAAAAAGATAAAATACCATTTACAGAGTAAGAAAAAATATTGAATGCCTCATTATTTGACAAAGGACTTATGCCTGGAAAATGAAAAGACATTGTAAATCAACACTAAAACAAAACAAAAACAATTAGGACAATTGGGAAGGGATCAGAAGACATGCAGGAATATTTCACCAAAAATGCCTAGGACATCTTGCCAAAACCAAGAAAAAAGATGTTCAACATCATTAGTAATTAAGAAAACCCAAATTAAAAACTTATCATAATTGCTAAAATAAGAAATAGCAGCACCTACACATGCTAGGAAAGATGCAGAAAAATTAGATAATTTGTACATTGCTGGTGGGAATGTAAAATGGTTGAGCCACTGTGGAAAGGAGTTTGGCAGTTTCTTAAAAAACAAACAACAAAAACAAAACAAAATGCTAAAACACACAATTATAATGCAACCAAGAAATTGCACCTTTGGGCTTTTATCTCAGAGAAATTAAGATTCAAGATCACATAAAAAGCTGCACACAAATTGTGATAGAAGCTTTATTTAAAGTAGCCCCAAACTGCAAACAACCCAGCTGTCCTTTAATGGGTGACTGGTTTATCAGCCATGATCCATTCATATGATGAATCATAACTCAGCAATCTAAATAATCAAAATATCAATGTACACAATATTCAAGGTATATATCTAAAGAAAATCATTGTAAGTGAAAAAAAAGCTAATGTCAAAAGGTTCTATACTATATAGTTCCAAATGTATAACATTCTTAAGGTGACAAAATTATAGCTATGAATAACAGATTCATGATTGCCTGGGTTGAACCTGGTGATATTGGGAGAGAAGAGGGTGTGTTTTAGAGGGCAAGATGAGAGATAACTGTTCATATGAAAATGTTCTGTATTTGACCATACTATTGTCAGTATTTGGTTGTCATCCTCTACTACAATTGTATAAGAAGTTATTGTTGGCTCTTCTCTTAGTAAAGACACAGAATTTGTATTATTTCTCACAATTAAGTATGAAACTACAATTATCTCAAAAGTAAAAAAAAAACAGAAATACTCATTGTTCAAAACCTAATTTGGATATTGGTATTCTGTTTTCTTTAGAACATGTATAATAAAAGTATTTTTTCTCTCTATGTATTTTATGTATTATAGAAATAGTCAACTATCTTGAACTTTGCAGTATACTTGAAATTTTTCTCCTCAAAAGAGTTAGTTATTTGCTCAGCAGCCACCAACTGTAGAATATTGTGTCTAATTCATGCCTTCAGATTTATTATAAAAAGGGCCAATATTTATCACTATTAGAACTCGGGAGGTCCTACTCTAAATCTCAAATTCTTAACTATAATGCTATTCCTTCACTCAACCATCACTCATACTTTGACAAATTTCCAAAATATATTTCTACTCTAGAACTATTTATTGAGTTTCAGACCCATAAAACAGCTCTCTAGTGAATATAAAGTAGCTACCAAAATTTTAGTATGGTGAAACTTTGAAATCAAATTGATTTTGTGTTTCTTCTCTACAACTTACTTGTTGTATAGTGTTATGTATGTTGATTATAGTCTTGGTATCTCAATTTACTTATGTGTATAAAAAAAGGAAAAAATCCCATTGCTATCACATAAGACTTTTGTGGGAATGAAATAAGTACTAAGAGTACTAAATACAAATGAGTACTAGATAAGTACTATGTACAAATGAGTACTAAATAAGTACTAAGTAATAAGTACAAATGAGTAGTAAGAGTAGTGCCTGACACATAATATTCAATGTGAATTATTATTTTATTATTATCATTATTTTTTTAAATAGCTACATAATTATCTATAACATCCCTCTCCTTTCTCTGTTTCTGACCTTCATATTCTTGGCCTCAGTGACTGAAATATTCCATATTGTCAGCCATGTAAACCTTGAATATTAATCTTTACTTTCCTTTTCCATTGTGACATGTCAAATATTTTTTTAAGTTTTCTTAATAAATCCAGAATGTATTATCTCTCTACCTAAATAAAGGTAATAATGTTAGTGTTATTTGGTTGAAACAATAATAATTTCTTCTTATGTATCTCTAGAGGAATACTACTTCTAAAATATCCCATATATTTTAAAATTAAAGCAATTTCAACAAGTTGAGAAATAGAAACTCCTCAATAGCATCCTGGGGTCACTTCCACTAGAATGGTTGAAACTCTTCACTATTCAGGGGTTTTAATGTAACTTGTCTTCAGACAGCTGGCTGATTAGCCTGAGATATTATGTAACAAACTCAAATATTATATTTACTGACAGATTAATTACTCAGTATGTACTCAGTGTCCTTGATAAGACATCTTTTTTGTTGTTTCTTTTTTTTGGTACTGGAAATTAAACACAGGGGTATTCTACCTCTGAGGTACATCCCCAGCCCTATTTTATTTTTATTTTGAAGCAGGGTCTCACTAAGTTGCTGGGGATCGTGTGAAATTGCTGATGCCGGCCTCAAACCTGCAATTCTCCTGTTTCAGCCTCCCAAATAAATGCTGGGATTACAGATGTGTGCCACTATACCTGGTTTGTTTTTGCCTTTTCATTTTTAGGATTTTTTAAAATAATTTCATTCTGCTATCTCTAGGGTAACAAACGATAGTGTTCAACTGGTATCCAGTGAAAGTGCCTTCCTGACGTTTACGCGATGATGTTTTCTCTAATATTTACACTGAGTGAAATGTTTTCTTACTTGATTTCTTTTTGGGAGGCCATTTTACTTACTATTTCTCATAAACTCCTTGTCATATAACAAATATGCTTCCCACTTATCTCTATCCAGTACCCACAAGTCTCAATATATACTATATGATTCCAGGGAATAATACTGAATTAAAATCTAGTGCCAAAAGATTACATACTATACAGTTTCAGTTGTATTCAGTGTGCCTCTTGGAAGAACCTGGGATCCATTCCTTTGAAATTTCATCTTCAGGGATGATAAAATGACCCTATCTCCCAGTTTGTATGGGAAGATAATAGCTATCTAAGTCAGCTTTACATTACTATAATAAAATACCAGAGGCAAAGTGACTCTACAAAAAAGGAGGTTTATTTTGGCTGATGGTTCTAGAAGCAGAAGCTCCACACAGCATGGTGTAGGACCATGCAAGGGTCCCCTGGGTTTCCTCACATCATGGTGGGCACACATGTGCTCCTGTGTGTCTGTGTGGTCTCTCTCTGATCATGAAGTCACTAGGATTCAATCATAGAGACTGCACCCTAATGCCCTAATCTAATCTAATCTAATCATTCCCCACAGGCTCCACCTCTTAACACTGTGCTCAGATTAACGTTTTGCCTTCTTATTAGCCTTAACAGACTTAGAGGATGCAATTTTTGTTTAAGTTTGGTGGGGCACAGACCATATTCAAACCATAGCAGGAATCTAATTTTGATGGAGGGAAAGTAGCAAACACAGATGGCCTAATCACAGAAAATAAGATTTGCAAACTCTGGAATAGATCAATGTGCTCCACGCATCCCATTGAGCAACTTTTCTTTTAATGTCCTCTAGTATCCTTTTCCTAGTACACCAAATCCCTTAGAGATTATCATACCTTCTTTGCTGCAGAGTTGAGCTCAAGATGTGTTCCTGCCATTTTCTCTTATTTCAGTAGCCTTGAGTAAAGTCTTCTGTGCCGTTTTTTAATGTGTCCAGAGCAATTTTCGGTGTAAGCAAACAATAGTGGTAATTCTTTCTACACTTTTACTGTCCTGTGAACATAAACACATCCCATAACATTGCATTCCCAGAATAAGTTACATATTAATCATAATAACCTCTCATACTTTCTTAAATTTGTTTCTTTGCAAAGAATCTATGGTGTCTGCATATTTTATCAAAAGAATTTCATCAACACACTGGATCAGCATGATGTCTTGTGAGATTGTGACCTTCTCAAAATTGATGTGATTAAATAGAGGAACTGAGCAAGAGAAGTAATGTTGATAAAATCACTTTTGTAAGAATGCACCATGGTGCGGTCTAGGTAAAAGCAGCATTTAAATATTTTCTCCACAAGCAAAGGAACAAAAGTGCTCTATGATATACATGGATACTGACTGATTTCCACCCAAGACCACATCTGCAAAACAGGTGCAGCTTGAAAAATTACTTGTTTAAACTCTTTAAAATCCATAATCATCTTTCAAATTTTATCTCTTTTCCGAGAGAAATAAATTTTAAAATAAAAGGGGATATTTTATGTATCACAAAAAAAACATCTATTTCAGGTATTTGATGATGGCAACAACCTTCACAGTGAACCCCAAGTATGTATGATATTGAAAGAATTTGACCCTTCTTAAAGCTTTGCCTAAGAGGAAGTAAGGTACAAGGGAGCAGAAATTAATTATTATAGAGTACTAATGCCCAGTATATGGAGCAGGGTATAAAGACCATACCACTGTTACTGAATATTTACAGGAAGAAATTAAGGTATAGAGGGAATAACTGAAACTAGTGGCCCTTACTCAGAAAAGGGAAGGATAGTTAATAAGAGCTCTGATTATGCCGGAGATTAGAGTAGGTGACAGAACTTTTGGTAATTTGTACTCAATGTAGTTATGTTTTTTTTCATCCTAGAAATATTTGAGTAACAAGAGGAGGTAAGCATAAATAAGTTTTAAATAGATTTTAAACTAATGCAATCAGTCTGTGCTTTAGCACAATTATATGTTACTCATATCATAGTTTAGAAGCCACCTTGTCCTGAAAGAATTCTAGAGCCCATCACATGCATACAAAAAACCATGGTGAAATGCCTCTACTGTTTGCCTCCAAAGCACACTGTGAGTAGTCTTTCATAGTATGCAATTATTGATATTATAATTGTTTATTATTTTGGCCTCTGCTAGACTACGACTTCTTTGAAAGTATGGACTTTGTCCTACAAATAGCAAGCTTTATATTAAGAACTAAATAAATTCTTATCAAATAAATACTTAATATTGAAGTATGATATTTATTAAAGTCAAATGCTCTCTACCATTGCTCCAACTTTGCATCAGTTTTTGTCTCTCTGCCATGCCTCATTGTATTGCAGCATATGTTTTAATATCTGATATCTCACAGCTCTTTCTAGTAATTTAATGGTATTAATTTCATGCAACCTTATCAAATTCTAAGAATTTCATTTATAATAGAACACAAAAATAGCCCAAATATCATTTCTAAATTTGTGTGTCATGATGCAAGAAAGGAACTGATAAAAATCAAATGTCTTTAAATGATACCCTCTATAACAAGATTTATCTTAATAATAATCTAGTCCGCATATGTTGTTATTTTCCAGTTTACCAGTGTGCTGTGTGAAGTCTTATTTTACTTTCTCACCATCGTTAAAAGAGAAAACAAGCCATTGGAAAGTGAGGTCAAGGATTTCATTATAGATGAAAAAATTATTAGAGCTAAGAAGATAAGCATCCTGCTGTGTTTTTGTTTTATTTTCACTAATTTGTTTTCTGAAATGGGTCATACATTCCCTTCAGCCATTTGTAGAATAACTGCAATTATACTTTCTGTTTGTTCTATAGCTACCATCAAATTAAGAAAATTAAGAGACAATTTTCTGGATTGCTTATTTTGAGTGATTTAAAAGCTCATCTTTCATTTTAACTAGTATATTCCACTTACAAAATAACTAGTATTACATAATTTAAGATAAGCAATGTATCAGTTTTAATTTGTTTTATTGTCATGTTTACTATTGCCCAATGTCATCTAAAAGCCAAATCTAGATATAATTCACCAATAGTTCAATAAAGCATGCTCTATTTCCACTACTAGGTAACAAGAACTAAGATCATATAATTTAAAAATACTGTAGATAGAAAGACTAATACATCAAGAGTAAAATAATAAGTAAATAAATGACTATCACAGTTTTTGGTCAAAGTCTGACAGATTATACTATTTTAATTTCAAATATATGGTCTAATTTGCTTTAGCTTTACCCAGTTCAATGTATTATTGTCAGTTTACTATGCAAAAAAAGACCACTATAAACATAATTTAGATATTAGTGTCAATTAAGTACATTGTTCTAATAATACTAGCAGATGAAACATTCGTATAAAGATTTCTCCAATAGTCTATGCAAAGCTGTAAGGTCTAAGTCTTATGACAAATCACTTTTTCTATGTCAATATCTATATTAATATAAATCACTTATTATATCACTTATGTTTTTTACATGCTTCTGATCAGCCACTAACTGATTCATGGCTGATATAAATAACATAATTTTCATTGAATATACTTTCATTTTCTAAAATATAAGACATAAATATTTATATCAACTCAACAAAAAGGCCCGTAAAATTTTAATAATTTTACTTGTGTATCATCAATGGAAGAACACTGAATATAGATATAATTTACAAAATTTTATCCTAAGCATATTTTACATAATAGTTTGTTAATTAAAGTTCAGATTAGATGTGTTCTTCTTGAATAAATGCATAAGGAAAGTCAGTATAATATAATTAAGTTAATTAAATTTATCGTGGTAAAATGGCTGGCTATAATTGAGTAATAAATTAAGCAATAAATTGTATTACCATATCTTGTAAAAATATTATAATTTTAGAAAAATTTATGGATCAGAAATAGTGAATTACTTAAAATTCATTTTAAAATACTGATGTTTTATTCTAATTAATCTAGAATCTTCACATATATATGCAAAGAAAATAAAAACAGCTTTAGATTACTTTAAAATTCTAATACTGTAAAAATATAAAAATGTATGCTATTACTGGTTCTTTTGTGGGCAAAGTTGCCAGTAAAACAACAAAAACAAATGATGGAACATTAAAAAGAAAAGTAAAGGGTTACTGAATTTAAAAACATTAAATTAAGGGAAAAAAACTATCATACAAAAAATCTCCAGAAACAAATTTTAATATTAATCTCAATAAAGCAGACTAGTCAAAGTTTATGAGAGACAATTATTAAGAGATTGGGATAAAAACTTTCATAGGAACATGAAGAAGAGTCAAGGAAGGCATAGATTGCCTTATTAAAAATAACCCTTGTATTATCATTATTTTTGTTTTGTTTTCTTTTTTTATTGGTGCATTATAATCATACATCCCGATGAGGTTCAGGGTGATAGAGGCATGCATGCACACAGTACTCATTGAATTCTCTCCCAGTTCCCACCCCATTCCCTCCCCTCTCCCCTCCTTCCATTGCTCAGCACAGTGGTTGGCTTTGATAAGTTGGTGTATGTACATCATGTGCATTGAGGTGTTTCCCTCTTCGAGTCGTCCTCCCCCTCTCCATGTCCCTCAGCTAGGTCCCCTCCTTCACTCCACTAAGATTCCTCCTCCTTTGTCTGGAGTCCCATGCAATGCTAAATGTTGGGAAGAGTACGAAGCAATGGAACTTGCAATGCTGGTGGGAATTTTAATTTTCAAAATCATATTACAAATCTATTTAACAATATCTACTAAGATCAAACCTGCCCATGTCTAAGGCACCAGCAATTCTATCTCTGTGTAGAAATGTAATAGTTATGTATAGAAATGATTATAGCAACCTTATACAAAATAGAATATGAGATGAAAACTGGAAAAACCAACATACCCATTAATAGGAGAATGGATAAGTGTTTTATTCATATAAAATAATATTATACAATAAAAGCAATGAAATCCTTATATTCTAACAACATTGAAAAATCTCACAAATTGTTGGATAAAATACGTCAAACAAAATAAGAGTATATTGCTATGATTCTATTAATAAAAATTGCGAAATAAGTGATGTAAATCTATTGCATGGTGTTATGCCAGTTCATCAGTTAAAATGATGGGGGCTTTCCTGGGAGGAGAAGAAAGGTGCCTCTGGAGTATTTACAATGTTCTGTTTCTTGACCTTTTTGTGTATATGACAGTGTTCACTTGGTATTGATTCATTGCAGTGTAAACAAAAGTTGTATACTTTTTAATATGTAGATTTCACATTAAAATTTTATATAAAAGGGAAAAGATACCTCTTGTAATGAAGACACTAATAAATGCTGCTGAATCACGTGACTACCTAACTTCTAAGACCAACATAACCTTAATACTATAACTTGTTGAGGAAGTAAAAGTAAAAATACTTAAAATTTGCTAGTATTTTACTGGATATCTTAACTTTTGTGGGGGCTTAGAGATATTCAGGTCTTTGTGATGATTCTTGGATACCATGCACTCAGCTTGTCTCTTTTTACACTAGGGCATTAATGCTTGGCTGTGTTCTTCATCTGTCTCCTAACTTATGATACATACCTTAGCCCTCATCAAGCTCAAACATATGTTATATTTATTATGTTCAGGTCAAATATGTTCTGATACTACTCTGTTCATTGACAAAATTTTTGATTATGTCCTCACCATATGGGAATCAAATGCTTCTAGAAAACTTAAAAACGGCTGTCAATTCTCTATTCCATCAGTAACTCTGCAGGTTATTATTGGGGTGGTAAATAAAACCACTCCTTTCCAAGAACCTCAAATATCATCAAGGTAAAATTTGTCAACATATATTATTTTTTCCAGATTATTGGAATAGTAGGAATCACACATTTTTCCTCCACTACTTTTTTCTTTCTTCCTTTTATCTTGTCTTTCAAGACATCTTGACTAACAAAGCATGAAACCAAGCATACTTTAGTTCAAGCTAACCAGTCTGTATTTGAAGTGCCTATTTAAATAACAATCTACAATTGTAAGAGGGGAATAGTTGAATACAAAGCCTCAACAATGTATCATTTAAAATATTTAACATAAATTTAAAATGCAGTAGTCATACAACAAACAACAACAACAAAACAAAACAAAAACAAGAAAATGTGACTCATTCCCAGGAAGAAATACATTCACTAGGAATTTATTCCAAATGGCTTATAAGTGACAACAGTAACCAAACACTTTAATAAATATTAATTTCCTTTGTAAAAACTAAATGAGTATTACATACTTGTGTGTAGACAAAATAGCACAAAATATAAATTTTTCTACTAGTTATTGAGTAAATAAGAGATTGCTTCAAGAAAGGGTATGCAATCAACTCTTGACAAATACTGGTGAGAGTCTGAAGCAGAAAGGAGAGGTGTGCCAAGTCTGTTAATGTGGACATGATTATGGATCTTATCAAGAAAAAATTTGGTGGAAACATGGAGGCAGGATCTAGATTAGAATGGCTGAAATATAAAGAGTAATTTAAGAAACAATAAAGAAAGTAGAGAATTTTTTTTTAAAAATAGCCTCTTAAGGAATTAAGGTAAAATTCTTTCTTTTTCTTTCTATTTTGTCTCTTCTCAATGCTTATTAAAGGTGGTAAAAAATAACAATTTTTAGTTCTAATACAAAAGATCTAGTAGAAAGGCAAGATTAATGATATATACAGGAAGATATCACAAGAGAAAAATATCATTGATCTGGTGAAGAATATTGGAATTGAAAGCAAATATTTCATCATCAACCACTTATAGGAAAGCAGATATTTCATACTATTAGAGAGGCAGAAGTATGCATAAAGCTAAAGATTTAGTGAGAACTATTAGAGAGTTCACTTCTGATGCTTCTATTTTGTTAATAGAAGAGATCTGAAGAAAGGTCAGAAAAAGAATAAAAAATTCCTGAGGAAGAAAAAGAGCTAAGTAAGAGATTCCATGGCATTGGCTATTTAAGTTTTATGATAAGATTTATTGAAGTCAATCTTTCTGTTGTTTGATTTTTATTGGTAGTGTTCAGTTGCTCATGCTCAAGCATATTAAAGTTGAAAAGCTGAATTTATTCTAGTGAATAGAGAAAAAGTGGATGAAAATTAGGGCATAAAGTATTGAAGAAATGTTCAAGAGAGTGATTAAAATGATGGATGATATAATTTAAGAAAGAAAAAATGAACTTTTTTGTGAATGATCTTAATTATTAGGCAAAATATAAAAATATATGTATTTTCTCTTTGAAACTATATTATAGATTATGATAAAATAAGTGCGGGGAAAGAAAATAATGAAACACAGACTTCCATACTATGTCTTATCTTGCAATTTAAATCCTATAAAAACAATTGTCCCTCCACTTCTCATATACTCACCATCAAACCTGATCATTTTTTAAAAATGTGAGTGGCATAACTGTTGGATCAAATACAGTGAACCCCCTGTGTCTTCTGTTTCAATAAATCTTTGCTTTTCACTAGAATTGCCTAGAAATCCTGCAAAGATATGGAGTAAGGAACACTTCATATGGTTTAATGTTTGCAAAGTAAGCTCCCCTCAGATCCACTCCCCCAGGAATTAGGTAGTCATAGCCCCAGCTGTTGAGGGAGTGTTGGTAGCTGACAGCTCTCACATGATTCTCTTGTTGAAAATTTCCTTCCTTGAAGAGGCCACTTCAGCTGGGCGTGGTGGTGCACACCTGTAATCCCAGTACTTGGGGGGCTGAGACAGGAGAATCACAGGTTCACAGCCAGCCTCAGCAACTGAGTGAGGCCCTCCCTAACTTAATGAGACCCTGTTTCAAAATAAAAAAATAAAAAAGGGCTGGGGGTGTAGCTCAGTGGTAGAATGCTCCTGGGTGCAATCCCCAGTACCACAAACATACATACACAAAAGAGTTTTTGCTTCTTCTAGAAAAGATCAATTATATGTTGATGTGTATGTAAACAGCCTGTATCCTCACCTCAGTTACAGATAATGCTGAGAGGCTACCCCACCTCCAGGCTTCCCCATCAGAAGAGCTGAGACTTTTGATGCAACTGCATTATAGTTCACTTTCTTTCTCTGTCAGACTTTACTTACTCCACTGCCTTGAAGTTTCCTTTAATTCTATTTTTTCTATTTATTAAATATAAATATCCAGCTGGGTATGACAGCGCAATTCTATACTCCTAATACTTGGAAGGCTGAGTCAGGAGGATTACAGATTCATAGCCAGCATCAGCAACTTAGTGAGACCCTCCTCAACTTAGTGAGACCTTCTTTAAAAATAAAAAAATAAATAGGGCTGGTGGTATATCTCAGAGGCAAAATTCCCAAATTAAATCCCTAGTACCACACACACACATACAAAATACATATATATGTTTTCTTCAAGAGAGACCAGATGTGTGACCAGTTAAAAGACTAGTTAGTAAAAAGCAGACTCTAAAAGGGAATTTTGCAGCTGGTTTGCCCAGTGTCTGACTGGCAATGAGGCCTTCATCAGTGTTGACAGGTGAAGCATGCAATATTGGTGTGCTTGTTAAAACTGTCAGGAGCTGGGACCTGGAATAGTTTATCAATGGAATGGAATTTCCCTGAGGATGAAATGTATTATTCACTTGAGAAATATATGAGTTATGATAATTATATGGCATTAGATGCTTGGATCATATGTGCTTTGGAGGGGGAAAAAGACTAAGGAAAATTAATCATCTACTAAAAGTTAAGTTTTAAAGTCAGAATGTATCTTCTATAACATAGGCACAGACCCCAATTTCCTGTGCCAAAAGGCAGAAATGTATAAGAAAATGGAAAAGGGTTAAATTGTAAGAAAATCAATGTTACATAGGTTGATGAATTCCTAACCAGGTCATCATACATGTCAAAGATATCAAGGTCCTATTTGAAAGAGTGGGGGTTTGAGTTTGGAGGGGGTCAGCTGTCTCAGTGCCATTGAAAATCTTGATTCCCCATATCTCTGGAGCTTTCTACCCCGTAGAATCAGACTACCCCTCCCTGAGAAGAGACACTGCTAGTTTTTTTTCTCTGCCTTGAAAGTCAACATATGTTTACCTTTAAATTTGCCTTCATGTCTCTTCCTGGCAAGCAGAGCAATAACTGGGGATGTGTCAAAATACAATTCAGCTAGAAAAGTTTAGTGTCTGCTAAGATAGGTCAGTACTCTGAGCTACAGAACTTTTTCAACAGGTAGCAGTAGAAGAAAAGAGAATATAGCAAACTCTGGGGAGGGGAGAGAATCTGATTTTCAGAGTTATTATATTATTAAATCCAAATATTCAGTTTTCAACAAGAACAACATACAAAGAGGCAAGAAAGCATGACTCATTTAAAGGGAAAAAGCCAGGTGTGGGCTTATATCTGTAATTCCAGTACTTGGGGGGTTGAGACAGGAGGATCACAGAATTGAGGCCAATCTCAGCAACTTAGTGAAACCCTAAGAAACTGAATGAGACCCTGTTTCAAAATACAAAATAAAATTGACTAGGGGTGTAGCTCAGAGGTAGAATGCCCCTGGGTTCAATTCCCAGTACAAAAAACAAAAAAAGGAAAAACATATAGAAACCAACAAGAACTATCCCTGAAAAAGACCTGATAGAATATCTACTAGATAAAGACTTTAAAACAACCATCTTAAGAAACCTAAGAGAACTAATAGGAGACATAGAGAAAGTTAAGGAAATAATATGTAAATCAAAAGTCACATCAATGAAGAGATAGAAAATCTACAAATAAACTGAAAAGATATTCTGGAACTAAAAGTTTAGTAACTAAATGAAAAATTCACTAGAGTGGGATTCAAATGTAGATTTGAGAAGGCAAAAAAAAATCAGCAAATGCAAGGACAGGGTAATATAAATTATTTAAATTATAAATGAAATGAAAAAATCTGAATAAAAGTGAACAGAGCCAACACCTAATCTGATAGGTGACAATTGTGTGCACCTGTAACCCCAGCATTTTGGGGGGCTGAGACAGAGGTGTCCAGGTTTGAGGACTAGCCTTGGCTTCTGGCTGTAGTCCCTGTCTTGTTTAAGAAAAATAAAAATGAACAGAGCCAATGGGAGTGTGGATCACAATCAAGTGGACCAACATATACATCATGGGTGTCCTAGAGCAAGAGACAGAGAAATGTGCAGAGAGAAAATTTGAAGAAATAATGGCTGAAAACTTCCCAAATTTGATGAAAGACATGAGCATAAATACTCCAGAAGCATAAAGAAATCCAAGTCGGATGAACTCAGAGACCCACGTCAAGACATATAATACTCAAACTGTCAAAACAAAGAGAATTTTCGAAACAGTAAGAAAAAAGAGAATCATCTCATACAAGGGATCCTCAATAAGATGACCTGAAGATTTCTGATGAGAAACTTCGGAGGCCAAAAGGCAGTGAGGTGTTATCTTCAAAGTGCTAAAAGAAATCTATTAAACAAGAATCCTACGTACAGCAAAACTGTTCTTCAAAAGTGAGGTGAGAATTAAGAAAATTTCAGGTAGACAAAAAGAGAGGACAGTTGCTACCAATCCTCCTGCCTTAGGAGAAGTGCTCAATGAAGTTCTATATGGCAAAACAAAAAGACAGTAGGAAGGAATTTGCAACTATATGAAGAAATAAAGATTTCAGTAAAGTTAGACAGCTGTGTAATTAAAAAGGTAGTATTACTGCAACAGTGGTTTGTAATTCCACTTTTCATCTTGTATATTATTTTAGATTACTACATCTAAAATGAATTATTAGCCAGGTGAGGTGGCGCAGGCTTGTAAACCCAGTTCTTGGGATGCTGAGACTAGAGCATCACAGGGTCAAGGCCAGCGTGCAATAGGTTAGTGAGAACTTGTATCAAAATAAAAAACAAAAAGGTCTGGGGGTTATCTTAGTGGTAGAACACTTTTAAGATTAATCACCAGTACCACACGAACACACACACACACACACACATACACATGCACATGAATTATTAATCTAATAGCGTTATTGTAAGTAGAGTTTATAACTACACATTTTGTTTTTTATATAATTTATGAGACTAATGCAGTTTAGATAATTATTAGTTTAGATTTTGGAATGTAGAGGGCAAAAAATAATTATTTTATGACATCAACAACTGAAAGAGTGTGAGCAGTGTTGTGAAGAGGAGAGTTTCTTGTGTTATTAAAGTTAAGCTGGTATAAATTTAAATTAGAGTGTGAAAACTTTAGGATGATAAATTTAGTCCCCATAGTAATCATGAAGAAAATGGCTAACAAATACACACAAAGGGAAATGAGAGAGGAATTTAAATGTTTCAGCACAAAAACAATCAGTCTAAGTGAGAATACTTGATAGTTTTCAGAACACCCACCATTGCTTCTTTATCTATGGACTAAAAATCTGTCATGTGGACATGGTAACTTGTGGGCTTTGAAACTGTCCCGTACTCCACAACCAAGATGATAAATCAAAACAGTTTTTGCTTCCTGTGAAGAATAGTAAAGATTAATGCCATTCTTAACAACAAGAGTAAAGATTAATGACACTCTTAATGCTACTCTTAAAGGATATAGGGGTGATGAAAGTCTATTATATTCCACTTAATTCACCAGTCTGTTCCTTGAAAAAAATGGGATAGATCCTGGGGGATGACAGAACACCAGTCCGCACCCCCACAAATAATTAATAATAATAATATATTGTTTCCCAATTATAGCTGCTCTATGACTTTCTGTGCTAAAGGACATTGCTACTGCTTCATTTATATAAAATGTATTAATTAACTAGAAAATGTATTATTATCATCCTCATCAGGGAAGTAAACCATAAGCAGTTCATAATGTATGTATTGTAAACAATGTATATTTGCAGTCTTGCTACAGGGCTAGGTTGCCCTGTGGCTAGGTTCTGTTACAATCTATTCCAAAAAGAAATGTCACCTGGGCACCCTGTGGAACATTACCTTATATCTATGGCCTCATGTTAATTCCACCAGATAATCGCAAATGGTAATACTTTGGAAGCCTTAGCAATTCAAATACTGTCCAGAGAGTGAAAAATAATTCCTATACATTTTTAAGAGCCTACTACATCAATAAATGGGTTGTATGCATCCAGTAGTCTGGGGCTACAGAGATAGTCTCCAAATTATTATTTGGAGATAAATTATTGTATTTCATTCTTTTTACCACTAGAAAGTAATCATAATAGCAGAATGTGGTGGCACACACCTGTAATCCCAGTACTTGGGAGGCTGAGATAGGAGAATCGCAGGTTTGAGGCCAATCTTAGAAACTTAGGAAGACCCTCAATAATTTTAGAGAGACACTTAGCAATTTAGAATGACCCTGTTTCAAAAAATAAAATAAAATGAAATGGGCTGGGGGTGTAGCTTAGATGAAGAATGCTCCTGGGTTCAATTCTCAGTACCAAAAAATAAATAAATAGAAGAGAGAGAGAAAAAAGAAAAGGAAAAAGGAAGAGTAGAAAGTAAAAGAAAAGAAGAAAAAGAGAAAGTAATCATAATGCCTACCCGGCTTCTTTGAGTTCTGGAGGCAGTACGCTTTACAGTTAGAAATAGAAATTTGAACAGTATAGTTGGTGACAAACAGAGACTGGTGGGATAAATGTTAGGTATACAGTGGTCCAGAACCTCATCTTCTTTCTCCTACAATTATACTGGATTCTGTCCTTAGGTAGAAAAATATAATTTGTTATAGATAGGTCAGCTAAAAATGTGCATATAAGTTAAAAGCGGATTGTAGCTGCACTCCCATCCTTTTAGAAGTATTCTCAAAAGATAGCAGTGAAGGGAATCCCTCTCAACAGGGAAGAATTTTGGATGGTTCACCTCATTACCCACTGTGGAAGAAGCAATTTAAAATGGAAACGTATGCAATTCATCTAAAATATAAAAGGACTGTCAAATTTTTTCCAATCTCAGAGCCATTTTTTGAGGTTTTACTTATGTAAAAGAAAACATCTGCAGGTTTGAGGTGGAGGGAATTGAAAATAAAATGAAACAGAATGAAACCAAATCGAATACTTATACTTTCATAATTCATAATTTCACATATCAAATCCTTGTCATCTTAACTCCTATCTCTTATTCCCTTCTTTTTGAAAGTATGTCAGAATTAGGTTGTCTACTACAATGTAAAACCATAGAAAGTAAAATATTTGCCCTCTCTTAAATTTTTATCAATGACCAGTTTGTTCATCCCACCCCCCACATAGGCAATAATATTTTCTATACTGCAAAGCTTAAAACTTTTCACAATATTTTTTGCTTTAGGTGTATATTTGAAATACTTACTGCATATTCTTTTTTATATTAATGGTCTCCAAACCTTAATGATCATCAGCAAATCATTTGTTGACATTTTGTGGAGGGAAGTGCGATGCCTTGTTTAACTTTAGGAGGCAGCCAGGGAAAGTATCAGGGAGCCCTGAGAGCAATTGCTGACCAAGGAGGCCCACCTCGTATGTTACAACTTTAAGAGCATGTCCTGGTCACAAGTCCAACTGCATTACCATCAACATAATGTAGCCACATCATGTCCTTGAGAGCCCGTGACAAAGAAACATCCAGGGAACATGTTCTGCAGGCTCAGAAAAAGGGTTATAAAGAGGATACCTCCCTCTGCCTGGGTGCAGTCTTGGGGAGCAATCTTGGGGCTATTCCCAAGGTGTGGCACTATCTCTACAACCCCTCATGCTTAGAGGGGCAGTCTTGTAATTACATGCAGGGACTGCCACCCCAGCACTAATGCAATTGCTAATGCTTTCCTTGTGATAAAATCTGTGCCTTGACTCTTCCTCTTGGAAATTCTTTTCCAACCTTCCTTCTGCCAAGACAGGAAGTCACATCTGAGGAAAATGGGTTCCCCTTTCCTTCTGTAGGAATGTAATGCAGGCATTTATATGAACTGAGTTAGCAAATGGAGTGAGCTTGTGAGCTGGGTCTGTGCCTACTCTGAGTGTATTTCCATCACATCCTATAAAGATAGCAGGTGTCTATAGGAGGGGGTAGTTTGCCAGAGTGTGCCTTTTCAATAAGATACTCACTTTTCTCTATGGTTCTGTGTCCCCTACAGGGTTTCTTTTCAAGCTCTTCTTTCTCGCTGGTCTCCCTCTTAGAACTTGTTATGGGGCTTGTTAGCGTGGTTGAGTTCTTGGTGAGGGCCAGGGGTAGGGCTAGAGTTGTATCTTTGCAGTTCTGATAAAGTCTCCCGTGCTCACCACTTCCAGTCTGGGCAGTTTCCCTTTCCCTCTTGTCCTGCCAACCCCCTGCTTGCAGGAATGGTGTCAGCATGTAATTTTGCACCTCTCTCCTGAGCAGGTTTATCTCTCCCTTTCTTTCTTTCCGCCAGCTGCAGTGAATATCCCCCGATATCTCAAGGCCAGTAGTGCTGCTACTTTCATCACCAGTTACGGTTTTCATTTCCTCTTGGTGAAAAGAAATTCCTCACTGAAGAAATTCCTGTTCAACAGCAGTGGTATAGAATTCTTGCCCATTCTGCTGCTGTTTCCTTCCCAAGATTCGCACAAAGTTGGACACTTAAGATTCTTTCTGATCTTATCTCCACCCATCTGATGGGTTCATGGCAAAGAACCTGTCAGAAGAAGTGCAGACTCCCCAATTTCTGCATATTCAGGGATTTTACACCTTCTTGCCTGCCTACCCCAGTTGATATTTTTAATCCACCAGCTCTTCTAGATGATCTCTTCTACTGGTATCCTATTATACCTAGACTAAGGTGATCATGTGTTCAAAACTCCTTTCTCCCTAAAACAACGGTTTCCTTAGAATTTGGCTCAGTGCTTCCTCTTCAACCTCAAATTTAGGATATTTGAAAAAAGTCAGAAATTAACTGTGGATTGAACTGTTGTTAAGAATGAGAAGTTCCTTTTCTCTCTACATTCTATGAGAGAAAATTAAACTACCTTTATGTTTAAAGCATTTTTTTTCTTTTTTTTTTTGCGGTACCGGGGATTGAACACAGGGGCGTTCTACCTCCACGCTACACCCTCGGCCCTATTTTTTATCCTTTATTTTGAAACCGGGTCTCATGAAGTTGCGGAGGGCCTCACTAAGTAGAGAGAGAGAGAGAGAGAGAGCTGAGGCTGGCCGCGAACCTGGATCCTCTGGTCTCCGCCTCCCAACAGTACTGGGATTACAAGCGTGTGCCACCACGCCCGGCCACTTAAAGCATTTTTTGTTGTTGTTGTTCATGTAGAACTCTAGGGATGGATCTTCTCTTTTTAGCACTTTAAAGATGTCATTCTTTTGTCCACTGGCCTAAAGTCCTTTATATACTAAGAACGAAGTCCATGATTTTACATAATCACAAAATATCAGCACACTTAAGAAGTTTAATAATGATAAAATGTTAGTAACCAATAGAGTCTATATTCATATTTCCCCAATTATCTAAGGAATGTGAACTTTATAATGTTCTTTATAACAATTTTGTTTTTAATTATAAATTCAATGAATAATTGAATCATTATTAATTTATAATTCCAGCATAAATCCCCCACTTATATTTTCTCTATCATGATGTTAACATTTTAGATGAGTCCAGGAAAGATAAAATATGGTACCTGAGAAATAGCATGTCTCAAACTGAAGTTTTAAAAGGAACACATATTTTAGGAATGGCATGTTTTTAAACTAAGCTATCTGTTATTGTAGCCATTAGCCACATGTGGCCAATTAAATTTAAATTTAAGTTAATTAAGATTAAATAAAATAAAAATTAAGTTTCTCAGTTTCACTAGCTACATTTGAAATGCTCAATCACCACATGAGGCAAGTAGACATCATATTAGACAGCACAAATATACACCATTTCCTTCACTGCAGGAATTTCTGTTGAATGCTTAATTGTCATTCCAAGGGGCTGAAATGACATATATGTATTTACTTAAGACACAGGCTCCAGTTTACAAAAAAGATAAAAAATATTGAAATTTGTCACTCTTTGACATAACTCCCTTAAATATAAGTAATCTGCATCTGATATGACATTTTTACAATGTTAGAAACTTAATTTCTTTTTTTATCTTATTTCTCTGTCATACTCAACACATGATTTCATCATTCAGGTATGGCCACACTATCGTGTAACCACTAATCCATTTCCCACCATTGATTTGACTCCCAAATCCAGGTTTCAATGTGAAAAAAGCAAATAAGATGCTTCCATTCTGTTTAAAGGTAAAAAAATAAAGGCAGTATATATGACTTTTATTCATATTACATTGGTAAACATTTAGTCATATAGTCACAAATATCTATAAGGTACGCCAAAAAATATAGTCTTTAGTTAGGCAGCAATGTGTCAAGGTAAAACTCAAGCAGTTAGAAAACAAAAAGAGAAAAAATAGTGTTGAAGGATGACTAGTAATATCTGCTACGGCATTGGAATAAGAAACATTACCAGAAAAATGTTGTCTTCTTTACATATTGTATCACTAAACTGTTTAATACATTATTAAATCTGTATTCTCAGGAATTAATGAGATAAGTCTTCATATTAAGTACAGTAATAGTCTTTTAAGGGATGCCAAAGTGATTGTTTAGTGCTTTTGTGATTTAGAACACTTCCCTACATTCATCTCATGTTTTTCCATTGCCAATAAAGATTGAGGGTTTGGTATGTTCTGGGTACAGTTTGAAGTTGTCCAGATAGGACAATGAAGAAAATAACAGTAATTTTGTCACTATGAACATATAAACAAGTAGGAGAGATAATATTAGATATAGTCGGTTACACTAATAAAGTTAAAATGGAAATATTATATAGTATCTGGGGTTTCGCTTTGCTTAAGACAATCAAAATTGGCTTGATTCACATTGGATACAGACAAAACTAGCTTCATATAGTTCCGATATGACGAAGGATTTATTCAATCAAAACCAAGAGGCAGAGGAGTAGAGAAGATGCAATTCTCTGGAGGCTCATTGTCTTTTGTCCAGCAGAAATGGTTCCCCCTAAGATGGCAGGCTAAACAAAAGACAGATAGCATTTCAAAAGAAATAATACAGTCAACACCCCATATTGCAATAAATATGTGCAGGGTAGAATAATAGGAGGGAACATCTCATATCTCTAGGAGACAGAAGCATATCCAGACCTAGGGAACATAATAAAGAGTATGTACTTCAAAAGCTAAAAGCTGTATTTCAAGGGTTTGGGGAACATGTTGTATTACAAGAATGTCAACCTCAGCCAAAGGCCTTTCTCCACCAAAACTGGCTCAATCCAGCTGAACCATCTGTTATCAACTACTTAAAATGAAAATGAAAGGAAACTCCAACCAGGGACAATTAGATTTGTCTGCCACTTTCATAGAGATTATATTAGAACTGCAATTTCAGTGATGACTCATGGGTAGACGTGTACAGAACCCCAGTAGAAAAGAGTCTTAGAGAAAACCAATGTATGTCAAATAAAGCAGGTTTTGGAATTTATCTTGTTAATAAGGAGCCTCTGTTAGGGCTGTGAAAAAAACTGAATAAATTAAAGAATAAACAAAATTGTACTTTAATGTAAGTGAAACCTTTTCTTATAATGTATTTCAATCAGTAATATTTAGTAAAATAAAGCTCTACAATTGCATCATTTGTCAATTATTATAGATTGCTAAGTTTGACAAAAATAATTATGATATAGTTGAAAAAGTCCTTACTTAGATAAAGATAAAGAACCAAGCTGTGTTTTTTTTCACTTACTCATTGTCACATAATTATGAAGAGTCAAACTATCATTCAAAAATAAAAAATAACATAAATATATAATATAATACATAATATTAAGTATACATTTATTATATATTATAGTATAAACACTATATTATGCATAAATATATGCATAAAATAAATGATATAGATTTGTTTCTCTATCTTCTATTCTGTTCCACTGGTCTATGTGTCTGTTTTTGTGCCAATACCATGCTGATTTTATTACTATAGCTCTGTTGTATAATTTGAAGTCAGGGATTGTGATGCCTCCTGCATGGTTCTTATTGCTGAGAATTGCTTTGACTATTCTTGGTCTTTTGTTTCTCCATATGAAATTAATGACTGATTTTTCTAGGTCTGTGAAAAATGACATTGGTATTTTGATAGGGATTGCATTGACTCTAGATCACTTTTGGCAGAATGGACATTTAGATAATATTTATTCTGCCTATCCAAGAGCAGGGGAGATCTTTCCATCTTCTAAGATCTTCTTCAATTTCTTTCTTCAGTGTTTTATAATTTTTGTTGTAGAGGTCTTTTACCTCTTTAGTTAGGTTTATTCCTAGGTATTTGATAGATTTTGAAGTTATTGTGAATGGAATTGTTTTCTGGATTTCTTTTTCAGAGGATTCATGGTTGGCATATATGAAGACTATTGATTTTTCTAGGTTGATTTTGTATCTTGCTACTTTGCTGAATTTGCTAATCAGCTCTAGCAGACTTTTGGTTGAGTTTTTTGGGTCTTCTAAGTATAGGATCACATCATCTCCAAATAAAGATAATTTTAATTCTTCTTTTCCTATTTGAATTCCTTTGATATCCTTCTCTTGTCTTATTGCTCTGGCAAGAGTCTCGAGGACTATATTGAAAAGGAGTGGTGATAGTGGGCATCCTTGTCTTGTTCCTAATTTTAAGGGGAATTTCTGCAGTTTTTACCTGTTCAATATGATGTTGGCTTTGGGTTTAGTATATATTGACTTAATGACGTTGAGGTACATTCCTTCCATTCCGGTTTTTGTAGAGCTTTTAACATGAATGGGTGTTGGATTTTGTCAAATGCTTTTTCAGTATCTACTGAGATGATGATGTGATTCTTGTTTTTAGTTTGGTTTATGTGGTGAATAACATGTATTGTTTTGTGTATGTTGAACCAGCCTTGCTTTCCTGGGATGAAACCAACTTGGTCATGGTGTATAATTTTCGTGATATGATTTTCAATGCATGTGGCTAGTATTTTGCTCAGAACTTTTGCATCTATGTTCATCAATAGTATTGGTCTGTTTTTATAGCCAATTGATTTTTGACAAAGGTGCCCAACACATACGTTGGAGAAAAGACAGTCTTTTCAAAAAATGGTGTTGGGAAAACTGGTTATCCATCTGTAGAAAATATGGAACTAAATCCTTACCTCTCACCATGCACAAGAGTCAACTCAAGATGGATCAAAGACCTGGAAGTTAGACCAGAGACTGTGAAATTACTAGAGGAGGGCATAGTTTTAAGACTCCAACATATAGACACAGGCAGAAACTTCCTCAATAAGACCTCCAAAGCCCAGGTAACTAAAACAAGAATTAATGAGTGGAATAGCATTAAACTAAAAAGTTTCTGCACATCAAAGGAAAGCATCAAGAGCCTAAAGAGAAAGCCAACAGAATGCAAGAAGATCTTTGCTAGCTCTCCCTCTGACAGAGGATATCTAGGATATACAAAGAACTTAAAAGACTTTACACTAAACAAAACAAATAACCCTATTAAGAAATGGGCAACGAAATTATGGAAAATACACACAATGGAATTCTATTCAGCAGTAAAGGAGAACAAAATAATACCATTTACAAGAAAATGGAAGGACCTGGAGAGCATTATGTTAAGGGAGATCAGCCAATCGCAGAAGGAGAAGGGCCATGTGTTTACTCTAATATGCACAAGCTCGGGAGTAGTGGGGATACAAAAGGGACTCCAGACAATAGTGGAGAAGCCTCAATGGAGTCAGGGAAGGGGTTTAAGGGAAGGGGAAGGTAAGAATGAAGTTCATTAATGGAATTACTACCATCAACCATGTGTACACAAGAGAATATACCAACATCAAACTCAGTACTCTGTATTGCAGGGAGGGGAGACGGGGGTATACCAAGTGCTGTGTGCATGTATGTTACTGTCAACTTGATTTTCATTGTGATATGAGACTACAGTGCACTAATAAAAGCACATTAAAAAATCTACCTGTGAATCTGTTCTGAGGAGCCCACTCTCCTTATTTAGATGAATTTGTAACTCCCTGTGAAAATGCCACATTGTACTGATCATAACAGTTTCATGCCTGGTCATCTGGCAATGCAAGTCCTTCCGGTGTCTTCTTCTTGAGCAGGGTCTTGGTTCACCTTGGGATTTTGCTCTTTCAGTGTATAAATGTTAGAACTAACTCATCAAGTTGCTCAAAAATCATTGTGGGGATTTGGGTAAAAGTTGCCCTGAATCTATAATTCAATTTAGGGAGAAGTTACAGGTTTACAATATTGAAGTATTCTATACATGATACATTTCTAAATATACTTATTTCATAGTGCATTCAATAAAGTTTTATTGTGATATACTATTTTCTCCATCCAGAAAAAATAAAATAAAATAATATAAATATAAATTTAAAAGCATAGATCAAATAATGCTATGTTCATATATGAAGTTAATAATAACCAATAACAATCTCAAGAGAGAAACGCACCAAATGCTATGTGCATGTATGTTTCACTCTGAACCTTATTATGATGTATAATTACAATTCACCAATAAAAGTATATTTTAAAAAAATGTGTCAGGTTATAAGCCTCTGCCACTATTATTCACCCAGCACTACTCCTTATTTATAGGAAAAATAGAGAGAAAAACTTTGGCATCATATTTCTTGACACTGTTCTCCAGTATGCATTTTGTATTTGAGAATTGAACAGGCATAGAATGATAAAAAGACAAGTATATTTGACACCAATGTTCTAATAAATTGGTTTTCAGCTTCTAAAACCATAATGTACTAGCAACTTAGTTCATAAACTTTCAATGAACAAGGATTTCATCTATAAAACTAATTTATTAGAATTAATACAATGTTCTCAGCAAGTTAAGAACTTCAAGTTTCTAATAAAAAAGTAACTGAAGAATGATTTAGCAAAATTCTTTTCTGTTAGATTATAAAGTAGGGCACTTTGTGATATAAAATGTAAAATATACATACAATCTTCATATATGAAATAAATAAGCAAATTTTTATTTCAAATATAATAACTATCAGTGATTGAAATATCAAAGAGAACATACTTTATTTCATAAATTTCATGTATAATACATGACATACATCATCTGTTTTAGAATATGCTTATCCACATTTATGTATTTTAATCAGTATTTACTTTGAAATCAACACTATATCAAGTAATTTCCTGAAAAACTGAATCTACACTGGCATTATATTATGTCTATATACTGACTATTGCATTTCTCTATATACTATATTTAAGATAGTGAAAGTGAATCATTTAAACTTGGTGAAAAATAAAGGATTATAGACTTCTTAGCTTTTTAGACAATTGTATCATAAATGTATATAATATTAATGTATGTGTTGAATTTAGGTATATTACAGGGTCCAACAAAATTTATACATTAGCATGTAGGCCATGGAGCACAATATGTTGTACATATTTATATAAGTACTTCTATTTTCTTTTTCCTTTTAAAATTTTATGAACAATACTAAAAGTATACTACCCAATATATACAAAGATTATGATTTACTAACATAAAATTCTGTGCTGGATTTGAAAGGGGAATTTAAGCCACAAACCTAGGCTCTGAACATCGGTGTGGGGCACAAGAATATGAATTATTTGTTGGCACAAGAGAGCAAGTAAGCCTGAACTTCTCTAGAGCTCATTTGGCCTCTTTGTTTTAATGTTAGTCAGCTGTCATTGTGACAAAATACCTGAGAAAATCAACCTGAACAAAAAGAGATTTCTTTTGGCTTATGTTTCAGAAGTGTCAGTCCATGTGTGTTTAGCTTCATTGTTTTAGGGCCTGTGGCAAGGCAAAATCATGTGTCAGGGAGTATGTAGTGGAGCAAAGCTACTCACCTTGTGGCAGCCAGGAAGCAAAGGCAGGGAAAGGAAGGGGTATCGAGTCCCAATATCCCCTTCAAGGGTACACCACTATGACCTAACTTTCTTCTACAAGGCCCAACCGCCTGCAGGTTCCACCACATCCCAGTAGTGCCCCTGTCTGGCAATCAAGCCTTTATCATATGGTCTTTGGGGGCCATTTAAGATCCAAACTATAAAAGTTCTGCTTTTCTGAGTTCTGGGCCACTTATAACAGCATCTTCATGACAAAGGTTATAAAAGTTTTGAGTAAGCTATTTATGTCAATGTGATTGGATCCCATGTGAGTCATAATTGGGTTCCAGTTTGTCTTCAAGAGTTCAAGTTTTCTTTGTTGGATGGAGTAGGTGTTCATACTCTTCCACTTCATGTCTAGCTTTTCTTCATTGTTACTGTTCCAGAGGCTCCCTAACTTAGTTGGCTCACTGTCCCCTTTTAAGGGAACACAGTTACTCAATGCTCCCTTGGAAATCTACCTTATTTAATCTAATAAAGAGAAAAATGCTAAGTATGTGACAAATTTATCTTCTTTTATGTATCTGTATTTCCTTCCAACACCTCCCCCCCAGGGTATACTGTCACCCACTTTGGGAACAGATGCATCTTGACCCGCAGTGATTTCATGCTCGCCATCTGACAGAGGCAAGAAAAGACGTTATGAAAACAGTTTTCACAGGTGTAGGGAAGATAATAATGAATAAATATTTGGACATGCTGAATGAAAAGAACCTATAGGAATTCAGAAAGATCAATTTAGTGGATACAATTACAAAGGGCCAGATAATCACAGAGCCCAATTATGTCTGGTTTCAAATACCTACACAACACTGTCCTTCTTTACATTAGCACCCCTATTTCCAGGAATGGATGGATGTGGATACTCTATTGTAATTATTGACAGTGCTCTTCCATGTACATTTTATATTTGAAAGTAAACATAATCTTAGGAATAAAGTGCATTTGACACTAGATTTCTTAAAAATGTGTGTTCTGCTTCTGCAACAATACATTAGCCACTTGGTTGATACACTTTTGAAGGAAGATTGGGCTACTAAGGCCAAATTTATAATTTCAGGCTTATCAGGGTAGTAAGGAAAGTGAAGTCTCATTTGTAGGTGAACATTTTCTTAAAGAAGAGAATAATAGAGAGGACAATTTTAACATCTTAAAGTTTCCCAACTTTTCCCTTGTCAATTTTTTTCATATGATCATCACTGTGAATATTGACATAATATTTACATCATAGAAAAAGACAATAATTATTGTTTGTTCTTATTAGCATCAAGAAATCTCTTTCAATAACTGTAATGAGAGAATTAAAATATGATTTTAATGTTTAATAATTCAATGTATGATTTTTATGTTTAAATTTATATAATTATTGTTTCATTTTGAAGGCAGAATGATAAGACTGCCTACTTTTATGAACAATGAAAAATGTGGACTGGGGGTATAACTCAATAGTAGGGTACTTGCCTATCATATGTAAGAACCTGAATTATTTTTTCTATTGTGGTATTGGGCCCCAGGGTATTCTACCACTGAGCTACATACCCAGCCCTTTTGAAAATTTTAATACAGAATCCTGCTAAGTTACCATGAACTGGCATTGAACCTGCAATCCTCCTATCTCAGCATCCAAGTACTGGGATTACAGACCTGCACCACTGCACCCCCTGCAAGGCCCTGCAAGTTCTATCCCAGCACTACCAAAGAAAATAAAATAGCAAAGAAAAAATAAAAATACTTTTAAAGGAAAATTATGTGAAAAATACAGAAGAATATTAATTTATAAATTTTTAATTGGATGGTAGTTGTGGTGGGAATAATTGCACAAGTATTAATGTGCTGAGTATTACTGAGGAAGGAGTTTGGTTTTGATTGGGAGGTGGAGCAACAATAGACAATGCTAATAAGAGAATATGACTTGCAGCTGGTGACTGAGATGTGGCAAAACCAGTCATGAAAAAATAGTTTTTAAAATAAGTGCAATAACTAAAGTCACTCCAGATGATGCTAGGAACATACATAAAGAAAAACATAGTGAAGCAGGTACATGAATTATTGGTACCTGAAGGCAAATATATCTTAGAACGATATATCTAAATGAGTATGAGAAGCTGCATTGTGAATAATTTATAATCAGATTAGTTGTTTTTTCTGTGTTTATACAGTGCTGTATTTTATTCACTGCTTTACTAAAATATGTATTTAATGACCACTGGCTTGCCTTTGTAGAGTCCTTTTCCAAGGAGTAAGTCAAGATTTAAAGGCACCAACATTTTCTATGAGTTTATATCCTTTGAAGAGTGAAAATAAACATAAAACTAAATACAAAAAAAAAACTTTTATAAGGGTACTAAAGAAGTATTATATGTAATTAAGATAGAAATAATAAAATCAGAATGTTAGATGGTTATCTATTTTATGTAAAAATTAACATGGCTTATATAAATAAATAAATGAATAAGCATGGTTTAGCTTCTTCAAATAATAGCTATTTTAATTTGTGGCTGCAGAAATACATGGAAATTTAAATCATATCATGACTGGCCTTGAGTTATGAATCTCAAACATTAATGGAGATATTTACATAGCGGTATTCTTAATAAGAGGGACAATGAAGGCATCATCATGACAAAACTTAAATTGCTACAAAAATTCACAATGGAAAAGAAAATAAGATAAATATTCATATATTTACTATGCTACACTGTAAAGGAAGATGTCATGGTATCTGATGATTATGAATAAATAGATGTATATAAAAAAGTTTCAACAGGGCCAGTACTTTGGGAGGCGGAGACCGGAGGATCCGGGTTCGCGGCCAGCCTCAGCTCTCTCCCTCTCTCTCTCTCTCCCTGTCTCTCTCTACTTAGTGAGGCCCTCCGCAACTTCATGAGACCCGGTTTCAAAATAAAGTATAAAAAATAGGGCCGGGGATGTAGTTCAGAGGTAGAACGCCTCTGGGTTCAATCCCCGGTACCGCAAAAAAAAAAAGTTTCAACAGAAATAATAATTCCAGTGAAAAGAGGGTCTTCTATTTAGGGTAATCATCCCTAGGAAAAATGAGCTTCTCCAAGCTTGAGTTACATCTTTGGAGGGATAATATTTTCCTATTTAAAAAATAATTTTCCCTGTTTAAACAGATAGCAGTATCGCCGGGCGTGGTGGCGCACGCTTGTAATCCCAGTACTTGGGAGGCTAAGACCGGAAGATCTGGGTTCGTGGCCAGCCTCAGCTACTTAGTGAGGCCTCTGCAACTTCGTGAGACCCGGTTTCAAAATAAACTATAAAAAATAGGGCCAGGGTTGTAGCTCGGAGGTAAAACACCCCTGGGTTCAATCCCAGGTACTGCAAAAAAAAAAGTAAAAAAAAAAGATAGAAGTATCAGGTCCTATCTCTGATTTCTTATAACCCCAATAGTTAATGATATTACACATTTTTAATATATGATATGGTAAGTTAGTAAACTATCTATATTAATGACTAATTACTACTGACCAACTCCTATTCAAAGTGGAAATTATTTATTTCTTATCTCAAAGCAAAAGGAATTTTTAAAGAAAAACAACTGTTAATTTTTTGGTATTTAGGAAATTAAATTTTTGGCTTCTTAACTATTGTGAGAGTTGTTTGGTATTTCTTCACAGAAAAAAAATTATGAATAGTGAATGTGAATTCACATGAAGTAAATAGGATTTTAATTACAAACGATCCTTAAAATAGTACAGAGAAAGATAAAGACTTTACTTAGAGTGCATATTTTTAAATCTATAAAATTATATGATGGCATAAACAGAAAATATGTGATAACCAGCTATCAAATGTAAGGCCACAATTTTCTGGAAGGGATGACACATTAATTGTATTGATACTCCTTTTATAACTTTAAAATGCATTATGTAATACGAAATTAACTTCTAGAAAATAGTTTTAGAAAAATGTATAATATATCCCTTTTGCATGAATTAGATCAGCCACACTTAGACATATATACATGATGCATTTTTAAATAAATCACAGTGAAGTTACTTCTAAGCACTATTGTAAATACTTTAAAAGAATTTCCAAATGAAATATCAATTTCAATTTCCAAAAAAAGATACATGCAATGAATTATGTTACAAGTGGATTTTAGAACAATACAACTACTTATGTTGATATTTTAATGTTACTTTTATGTACATATATTTCCTTCTGATTATAATTCATATTTATGCATGTATTGTATTAGAATGAGTGTAACTAAGGCCATTTTCAGGAAACATAACTGAAATTTCAGATGGATTGTTCTTGCTCTTTGACAATTAAAAGTAGCTTGTATAAAATAGTTACTTATAATTAAAGCAGTTCTATAATAAAAATCTTACGTGCATGAGTTGCAGTTTAATGATTGTTCAGCAAGTTATATATTAAGTTGGAGTTTATTGGTATATTTTCTTTTTTTTTCTTTTTTTTGCGGTACTGGGGATTGAACCCAGGGGCGTTCTACCTCCGCGCTACACCTCCGGCCCTATTTTTTATCCTTTATTTTGAAACCGGGTCTCATCAAGTTGCGGAGGGCCTGACTAAGTAGCTGAGGCTGGCCGCGAACCCGGATCCTCCGGTCTCTGCCTCCCAAGAACCGGGCGCCACCACGCCCGGCTTTATTGGTATGTTTTCTATTACAAAGTAACTACAATTATGTGTGGTTAAATGAGAAAATTATGTTGTGTTTATTTCATTTATTTTATTTTTATTTATTTTTTGGATACTGGGGATTGAACCCAGGGGCAGTATGCCTCTGAGCTACACCCCCAGCCCTATTTTATTTCATTTTAATTTTGAAACAGGGTCTCACTAAGTTGTAGAGGGCCTAAGTTGGACACTATCATCTTGGACACTGTCTCAGACATATAACAGTAAGATATTTTTCTAAGTATTATATGTTTATCGTAGCACTTTTGTTAATCTAATATAATAGAATATTATAGACTTTTGTTAAAATCCATGGGTTTTGTAAATTATTCTTTAAACTGGCAATGAGGCATAGCAGAAATAACATGTAGACCAATTTTATGAGTGAAAAGTACCTTAGAAGAATCATACATGCACACATTGCCCATTTAGCCTGATAACTATCAAATGTATAATTACAATGCACCAGTAAATGGACATAAATAAAAAAAATAAAAAATAGAAAAAAAGTACGTTAGATTTATTGAACACCCAGAGACTATTTTATACAAATTCCTGTTATTTATTCAATATATGATATGTGTTATAATTTTAAATACAATTTTCTATGCTCTACAACATATATAAGACAATAGTTAACTAGTATCAGTAAAGATATGGGGAAAGGGGATTTTGTTACACTGTTAGTGGGAATGTACATTGGTATGGTCATTATGGAAAACATTATTTTTGGAGTTTCTTCAAAAAATAGAACTACCACATGATTCAGCATTGTCATATCTAGGTATATTTCAATAGAAATGAACAGGTGACATCACCAAAGTGGCAGAATAGAAGCAATCAGTTTCACTCACCTCCACAGAAATCGTTACAAATATACAGGGGCAAAATTACCACTGGAAATATCTTAGAACTTTAAAAAGAGGATGTAGTGATTTTGATAACTGCAGAGCAATGATACTCTATAAGCAGACATTAAGAAAAATATATACCTCTAACTGTGACCACCCCACTCAGCTTATGAAGCCGTACTGAGGTTCCCCCAGGTCCACAGTGTGAGGACTGGACAAAGTGAGGTCAGGGTGGATGGCAGGCTTCCACAGGGTCTTGGCTTCCTTAGAAGGAAAGCACTACTAGCAATGCCTAGGGACAAAGCCCCAGACGCCAGTTAGTCACAAAAAGCGGGTGTAGGGCTAGCATCTTCTTTTACAAAGAACTCTGGTGACTTTTGATTCTGGCCAGGGGAAAATAAATAAAAATCTGAGAAGCTCTGTAACAATAAGCCACATCGCAGGTGGTACACTCCACTGGTCTCCTCAGCAGGGTTTCCAGGCAGGCCTTTTCACACAGTCAGGGTGCACCTTTGGGTTTCTTTTGAGGTCTTTTTAGCTTGAGATAGTGCCAACTTCAAGTTTCTGTGTGATCTGTGGGAAATCTCAGCTTAGGGCACCATCTAGTGTCAAGATAGGCCATTGACCCCACGTTAAGGGAATCCTGAAATCTGCATAAGACTACTAGTCAGATAAAGCCTTATAAAACAGACAAACCAAGCTAGACAATGAAAACAAACAAAAAACCTTTAATGAAAAGACATAGAGATATATTCATATGAATCAAGAGCAAACAAGAAACCACAAACTTAATCAAATGGAATAAAAAATGCACCTGTGACTAATTCTCATTATATGAAGAGAAAGGTTTTTTTAGACCAAGAATTCAAATTGGCTATTTTGAGAAAATTATGTAACTCTAAGAGAATACCGACATGCAAGTCATAAACTTATCTAATAAATGGAATAAAGAGATTAAAATATGTTTTAAAAATCAAACAAAATATCTGGATCTGAAAAATACAGTGAATAAGCTTGGGAGTGAAGTGGAGAGCTTCATAAGCATATTTCATCAAATGGAAAAGAAAACCAGCAAGCTTGTCTAGTTGAAAATGCAGGGACAGGAAAAAAGAATATAAGAGAGAAAAATTAAGATTGCTTATGAGACATAAGGAAAATGATCAATAGTAGATATAAGAGTGATTGGGGTTTAACAGGTATTTTAAAATGACAAAAGAATAAAAAGCCTATTCAACAAAAAATAGAAATTTCTCTAAACCTGGAGAAAATATACATTTTCAGGTATAGAAAGGTGAAATGTTGAAATAAGATGATCACACTTTTAAAGATGGAGGACAAGAAGATTTTGAAAGCAGCAAGAGTAAAGAAGCACATAATGTAGGAAGTTCATCCACTGGGTCTTTTGCCAGATTTCTCAATGAAGATTTTAAGGGTCAAAAGACAGTGGAATATCTTCAGGCTATTAAAAAATACTGTATCTCTGTGTCTAGTAAAGATACCCTTCAAAAATTAAGGAGAGACAAATATTTTTCCAGATAAACAAAAGCTGAGGGGTCTCATCACCATAGACCTGTCTTTCAGTGAGTGCTAAGGGAAGCTTTCCAAACTGAATAAAATAGATGTTAGCGCATGACAGGGAAAGTACTAATGATAAAAATGCACTGTTTAAATAGTGAAAGGGTAAAATCTCAGAATAATCTAAAATAATGTGGTGTTTGATACACTTATGTCTTTAATAGGGCAAAAGACAAAACTATTGAAAAAGATGTTATGTCACAAATTGTTAAGCGATAAGCAATATAAAGATATTAAACTCGTGCCATTAAATTTAAAACAGGGGGAGGGGAATGTTATTAAATAAAGTTAAGATACATTAGATTTAAATACATAGAAATAGAAAGAACTCAAATAAAGTCATTTTATTCTGTTTGTTTTTGTGTATGTGTGATCAAAGTTAAGTTGCCATGTGTTTAATATAATTTGTTATAAATATAACATATTGTAGAATTCCTGGTATCCACAAAGAAAAACTTATGACATATTAAACATAAAAAGCAAAATATCAAAATATAATGCTGCAGAAAAATCACTTGGCCACAAAGAAAGACATTAAGAGGAAAAAGAAAGGATCATCTATAAAACAACTAGGAAATAAATAATAAAATGACACTAGTTGATTACATACTTATCATTACTTACCATCAGTATTAATGGATTGAATTCTCCAATTAAAAGATAGAGTTACTGGAGCCGGGCGTGGTGGCGCACGCTTGTAATCCCAGTACTTTGGGAGGCGGAGACCGGAGGATCCGGGTTCGCGGCCAGCCTCAGCTCGCGCACGCTCTCTCTCTCTCTCTCTCTCTCTCTCTACTTAGTGAGGCCCTCCGCAACTTCGTGAGACACGATTTCAAAATAAAAGTATAAAAAATAGGGCTGGGGACATAGCGCGGAGGTAGAACGCCCCTGCGTTCAATCCCCAGTACTGCAAAAAAAAAAAAAAAAAAAGATAGAGTTACTGAATGCATTAAAAAATGTGACCTGACTATATGCTACCTACAAGAAACTGCATCCATAAGAAATACCTAGACTGATAGTGACGGGACAGAAAAAATCACATGCAAATAATAAAAAAGAACTGAAGTAGCTTTATGTACATTAGACAAAATAGACTTTCATCACAACCATAAAGAGGTAAAGTATCTTATATGATGATGTAACAGGAACAACACAGCAAAAGGATACAGCAATTTTAAATATATATATATATATATATATATATATATGTATGTATATATGTGTGTGTGTGTGTGTGTGTGTGTGTGTGTGTGTGTGTGCCCATCATTGGAATACCTAAACATATAAAATATTGAAACACCTAAAAGAAAAGAAATACAGCAATGATATAATAGCAAGAGAAGTCACTTTTATCAATGGAAAGATCATTCAGACAGAAAAACAACAAAGATTCTCTTGAGTCAAGCAGCATTCTAAACCAAATGGACTTAAGAGATATTACAAGTCCTGCATGGTGCTGCACGCTTATAATCTCAGTACTTGGCGGGCTGAGACAGGAGGAACTCAGGTTCAAAGCCAGTCTCAGCAACTTAGTGAAGCTCTCAGCAAATTAGAGATAACCTCTTTCTAAATAAAAAATAAACTAGGGCTAGGGGTGTAGCTCAGAGGTAGAATGCCCCTGGGTTCAATCTCTAGAACCAAAAAATAAAAAAAATTAAAAAACAGAGATATTTAGTTACAGGACATTCTATCCAGCAACTGAAGAATACATATTTAAAACAGCGCATAGAATATTCTTGAGGATAGTCCATATGTTAGACCATAGAATAAGACTTAGCAATTAAAAAATAAAAGCAAAAATCATATCAAATCACTTTTCTGAGCACAATGGAAAAAACTAGAAATTGATAATAGAAGGAATGTTAGAATACACACACACACACACACACACACACACACACACTAAACAGAATGGTCCAATAAAAAATGATGGGTCAATGAAAAAATTAAAAAGAAAACCAATTTTTTGAGACAGATGAAAATGGGACATAACATACCAAAACCTGTGAGACAAGGCAAAAGATACACTAAGAGGGAAGTTTATAGCAATAAACACATACATCAAAAAAGCAGAAAGTTCTCAAATAAATAAACTGACATTGCACCTCAAGGAGCAAGAAAAAAATAAACTAAAAACCACACAAGTAGAAAAGAGAAATAAAGATGAGAGGAGAAGAAATAAAATAGAGCCTAAAAACAAAAGTTTAATAAATCAAAAAGCTGCCATTTTGAAAAGATAAATAACACTGACAAGTCTTCAGTTAGACTAAGAAAAAAGACTCAGATAAAATAAGAGATGAAAAGGTAAATATTATAACCAATCCCACAGAAATACAGAGGATCATAAGAGATTTTCAGAAAGAACTATATGCCAAAAATTGTAAAACCTAGAAGAAATAGATAAATTCCTGGACACTTACAATTCACCAAAGTGGAACGCTGAAGAAATAAAAAACCTGCCCAGACCGATAAAGAGCAATGAGATTTAATCAGTAATAAATTCTCCAAACAAGAAAAAATAATGCCAACCCTGTCTAAATTATTCCAAAAAAATCGAAGATAAGTAATTATTCCAAATTTCTTTTACAAGGCAAGAATTACCCTGTTACCAAAACCAAACAAGGACACAAACACAGAAAGAAAAATACAAGCCAAACTAAATTCAACAGTACATTAAAAAGATCATTCACCATGATCAAGGTGAATTTATCTCAGGGATGCAAATCAATGAACATGGTACATCATGTCAACAGAATCAAGGATGAAAACCATATGATCATTTGAATAGATACAGAAAAGACCTTTAAAGACCATATGGTCATTTCAATAGATGCGGAAAAAGCATTAGGCAAAATTCAGCATCCCTTCATGGCAAAAAAATACTCTCAATAAATTATGTATAGGAGAAAAGTACCTGAATATAATAAAGGCCACATGTAGGCTGAAGGTATAGCTCAGTGTCAGAGCAATGCCTAGCATGTTTGAGCCATGGGTTCAATCTCAAGCACAGGGAAAGAAAATACTTCTCTGAAGCCACATATGACAATCTCATAATTAATATCATACTGAACTTGGAAAAATTGAAACCCTTTCTTCTGAGATCATGAGCATGAGTATGCCCACTTTTACTTCATCTTTATAACATTGTACTGGAAGTCCTAGTCAGAGAAATTAGACAAGATAAAAAACAATGCTTCAATAAATATGAAGAAGAGATATTTATTTGAAGATACTATTAATTTCCTTTGGCTATGTACCTGATAGTGAATTACTAGATCGTATAGTAGTTCCACTTTTAATTTTTTGAGGAACCATCAGACAATTTTTCATAGTGACTGCACTTATTTACATTCTCACCAGCAGACAGGTTTCTCTTTCATCAATCCTCCCTCGTGTTTGTCATTTGTTGTCTTTTTTATTATAACCATTCTCATTAGGGTGAATTAAACCTTTCACTGGGGTTTGGATTTGCATCTCCCAGATGATTAGTGATGTTGAAAATTTCACAGTAGCCAAGATATGAAGTGACTCTAAGTATCCATCAACTGATTAATGAATAAAAAGTATGGTATGCATACATAACAGAAATCTTTTAAAAGGAGAACTTTTTTTTTATTTGTGACATGGATAACTAGAAGAATGATATACTAATTTTAGATAAGCCAGACTCAGAAAGACAACAGTTGCATGATGTCACTTATTTGTGTAATATAAAATAGTGGTACGCATAGAATGTGGGAGTAGAATTGTGGTGGCCAGGAACTGGGAAAGGAAGGGGGATGGTGTTATGTTTTGGGTATATAATGTCCCCCAAAGGCTTCAGTGTTGATGGCATGATTCCCAATGTGACAATGTTCAGATGGAGGAGGGTTTTGGAGAAGTAATTGAATTGTGAGGGCTCTAATTCCACTAATAGAATAATCCATTGATAGGGACATAATTGAATGGACTATGAGGAGGTGGTACAAGCTATAGGAGATGGGGTCTACTCAGACTAGTTAGGTAATGGGTAGAGCATCTTGAAGGGCATATCTTGTCTCTGGGCATGTTTTCTTTCCCTCAGTTTCCTTGCTTCCCCCTGTGATGAGCTGGGCAGCTTTCATCCACCACGCCCTTCCACCTCTATATTCTGCTTCTCCTCAGGCCCGAAGCAATGGAACCAGATGACCATAGACTGGTTCCTCTCAAACCATGACCTAAAAAATAAATCTTTCCTTTTCTAAGTTCATTTTCTAACATATTTTGTCACAGTGACCAAAAGCTGACTAAAATAGTTGAGGTGATATTGGTCAAAGAGTACAAAGTTTCAGTTAGACGAGAAAGATCAGTTCTGGAGCTCTATTATGAAGCATGGTACTAATAGTGAGTATTTAAGAGTACTCTGTGGTACTTGAAAAATACATATGGGTATCACCTTAAATAAAGAAATTTGATTTCAACATGTCACAGAATATCGCAAATTCTCATTTTAAGAAAAAAATAATTTATTCATGTGTTTTATCATATTAAATTTCCAGCAAAATATTTATAAAGTTATATTAAAGAATAATAATAAATGCATTCAGAGGAGGCAGGCATGGTGGCGCACACTTGTAATCCCAGTACTTGGGAGGCTGAAACCAGAGGATCTGGGTTCGCGGCCAGCCTCAGGAATTTAGTGAGGCCCTCTGCAACTTAGTGAGACCCTGTTTCAAAATAAAGAATAAAAAATAGGGCTGGGGGTGTAGCTCAGAGGTAGAATGCCCCTGGGTTCCATCCCCTGTACCGCAAAAAAAAAAAAAATACATTCAGAGAACTTATTTGAAAACCATATGTTAATAGAATTTTCCATCTGAATTGTTATGTGGGGGGTTTATTGGAGGTAAGAGTTATCAAGAATTAAGAACTAAAGACATAATGTAGAGGATTAAACATAAATGGGTGGTGAGTTAATAGTAGCAAGAAATATACTGAATGTTCTTAGAAAGTTGAAGTAGAAATAGTGAATACAGTAATGTGATTTATAAAAGTAAAATAAAGTTTAAAAAATAATTTGACTATCAGTCATATGATAGCATATTAGAGTTGTATATGTTAGAGAAAATTTAGCTCATCTATATTTTGAATTATAAAATTTCCATCCATAGCACCTTTCTCAAGTGGTGATTACAAAATATTTTAACAATTTATATTAATAATAAATCCAGAATGAATTTATTTGAATGCAACCTATTCAATCCTTGTTATTTCTACTGATACATAGCCTTCCTTAAATTGATATATACATTATTTTCTTGTGATACTATTTCTTATCCTGGGAACAAAAAAATTCAATCCTTTTTTAAAGGACACTTTTTTTGTGGTATGGGGGATTGAACCCAGGGGCGTTCTACCTCCACACTACACCCCCGGCCCTATTTTTTATACTTTATTTTGAAACTGGGTCTCACGAAGTTGCAGAGGCCTCACTAGGTAGAGAGAGAGAGAGACAGAGTTGAGGCTGGCCGCGAACCCGGATCCTCCAGTCTCCGCCTCCCAAAGTGCTGGGATTACAAGCGTGCGCCACCCCGCCCGGCTTAAAGGACACTCTTAAAATATTACAAGATGTGTCATAAAAGACAATGCTTTGTGCATTACAATACATATTATATACTTGCCAGCTGACACGAAAGAAGGAAAAATTAATTTCATCATGAAGCTTCACTTTTAACATAATTTAACGACAGATAATGTCAAACTGAAATATAACAGTGAGTATAAAGTGACATGTCAATAAATTATTGTGTGCAGCTTCTGGAGCTACCACCCACCCTTCTTCAGCCCAGGAGTAAGCCTTTGTGAGGAGCAAGGGCAGGCACAAGATCCGCAGGGAAGATAGAACGGGGAGACAACTGAAGGGATTTGAGCAGGTGACTCAACAATCACCAAGGAGATTAAATCCATTCTAAGCCTAAAAACACTGGGAAAGTGTCTAGTCAGATTAGATTATGGTCCACAAGGATAGGATTTCAAAGCGTTCACCACTTGAAATAGAATAATTCAAGGGTGCACTTGCTATTTAAAGGGCCAGCATATTTTAAAGGATCACATCATTTCATGGTCAGTTTTTAAAACACATAGATGGAATGAGAGAAAACAAAGTATGGAAAAAAGAAAAGAAAAGCACATGAGCATTTGGGGAAAGAAAACAGGACATTTTAAAGTAACAAAAGACAAAAGAAAACTATATAAACCCCCCCCAAAAAAATCTCAACATACTTGGGAAAAAAAACAAAACTTTTTTTAATGTGTTCAAGTATCTGGACTTTGCACTCCTGACAGAAGAGGGCACCATTAAACTAATAATCTTGTAAAAAAAAACTTTACTAGCATAAAAATTAGTATTAGGAAAGTAAATTTCTTAAACAGCTTTTGCAGGACATAAAGAAATACAATTCCAGATATATGAAATAAGTAAAATTATTTATCAAAACCAACCATAAAGCAGAAGAAATTGAAAGTCAAAATTATAAACAGCTAAATTTATTCAAATAAACACTAAATATATGAAAAATATGTTGAATTGGAAATTCAAAAAGTAAATGCAAAATATGGACCCAAAAGCATGGGAAATGAAGATTTATTAAAATCAGAAAAGAAAGAGAAGAAAAAGATAACTTTTTAGAAATAAGATTTAAGTTTTTAAATAACCCAAAGGAATAGATTAATAAGGAAGAAATGCAGAAAATAGCCAAGATAAGGCAAATAGAGGAAAGAAAAAGTGAAAAGAAAGTTTAGTAAAAATGTAAAGTTGGCAAAAACCGAAAATGTTTGAATTACCAATGTCATGAATATAAAGTAAAACAATGAAAAAATAAAAAAACAAATTCAAAAAAGGTATAGTCAGGAAACTTTTCAGAAATAGAAACTGAAACTCTATTATTCTGTGGATTTGAAAGTGGTAAATGAACATCTGAAAAATAATTTAGAAACCCTTCAACTCCAAGTTATATCACAGTAAGATTACTGTGATTTCACAGTAGATTTCAAGAAGAAAAAAACACATAAAACTCAATGCACCCCCCCAAAAAAACAAATTAAAAAACTTACAAAACCATAACTAATAGAATACCATCAGACTTTTGAAAATCAGCATGCAAGACAAAGTATCAATGAAGCATCATTAAAATAATACTTTTTAAAAATGAAAGAAAATAGGAACCACAAATGTCATATCCAATTCATTTATCTTTTAAATAACATGACTAAGAGAAAAATAGTTGTTGGCACACAGAAACATAGGGAAAGTCTTTGCTTTTAGTCCTTGAGGAATCTACTACAGGATGAGTGTCATTCAATCAAGTCATGACTGGAAAGGCTGGTGAGCACTATAAGATATATAAAAGTGATTAGAGTAGAAAAATAAGAAAATGGAAAGCTATGTTTTCATATAGTCAAATATGTGTCAACCTGAAAGGCAGGTTAAAGAACACTGAGTGTGAGAACAAAATATCTGAACTAAAATGAGGATGACTACCCAGGAATTATGTATTCTAGTTGCCCACAATAAGTGCTCTGAAATGATATTTAAGAAGTCTGTTTTTTTTTTAAATTGGTGCAGTATAATCATCCATCCTTATGGGTTTCACTGTGGTAGGAGTATACATGCACACATTGGTCAATTTCCCTCCCCCAGTTCCCATCCCCATTACCTCCCCTTTCCCTCCTTTTCATGCTCAGCATAGTAGTTGACTTTGATAAGTTTGTGTATGTACATCCTATGCATTAGGGTGTTTCCCTTTACCCCCTCCCATCTCTCTAAGTTAGATCATCTTCTTTACTCATCTAGGGCTTTCTCCATCTTTGTCTGGAGTCCCTCCTATGCCCTATTCTCCCTAGGTTCTGCATATTAGGGAGAGCATCCGACTTTTTACTTTTTGTGACTGACTAATCTCACTTACCATAATTTTCTCCAGTTCCATCCATTTCCCTGCAAATGATGTAATTTTGTTCTTCTTTATGGCTGCGTAAAATTCCATTGTGTACATATCACATAGTTTTGCAATCCATTCATCTGTTGATGGACATCTTGACTGGTTCCATAGTTTGGCAATTGTGAAATGTGCAGCTATAAACATAGATACGCATGCATTAGTCTGGTCGTTTGGTTACCATTCTTTTGGGTAGATACCCAGAAGTGGTATAGCTGGGTCATACGGTAGGTTCATTCCCATTCTTCTGAGGATCCTCCACCCTGTTTTCCAAAGTGGTTACACTAATTTGCGATCCCACCAACAGTGTGTTAGGGTTCCTACATCTCCACATCCTCGCCAGCATTTGTTATTGTTTGTGTTTTTAATGATTGCCAATCTAATTGGGGTTAGGTAAAATCTCTGGGTAGTTTCGATTTCCATCTCTCTGACTGCTAATGATGTTGAACATTTTTCATACATTTATTGGCCATTTGTATTTCTTCTTTTGTGAAGTGTCTATTTAGTTCACTTGTCCTTTTTTTTTTTTTTTTTGCGGTACCAGGGATTGAACCCAGGGGCATTTTACCTCTGAGCTACACCCCCAGCCCTATTTTTTTTTTTACTTTATTTTTTATACTTTATTTTGAAACCAGGTCTCACTAAGTTGCGGAGAGCCTCACTAAGTAGCTGAGGCTGGCCGCAAACCGGGATCCTCTGGTCTCCGCCTCCCAAGTACTGGGATTACAAGCGTGTGCTACCACGCCCCACCACTTGTCCATTTTTGATTGGGCTGTTTGGTTTTTTTTAGCAGTGAGTTTCTTGAGTTCTCTGTATATTCTAGATATTAGTCCTCTATCAGAGGAGTAGCTGGCAAAAATCTTCTCCCATTCTGTCGGCTCTCTCTTGAGTTTCTTGATAATTTCCTTTGCTGTGCAGAAGCTCTTCAGTTTAATGCAATCCCATGTATTGATCCTATTTGTAACTTCTTGTGTCTTTGGAGTCTTGAGGAAGTTTTTCCCTGGGCCTATGTGTTGAAGAGTTGGACCTATGCCGTCTTCAAGTAGCTGCAAGGTCTCTGGTCTAATTTCTAGGTCTTGATCCATCTTGAATTGATCCTTTGTAGGGTGAGAAAGTAGGGTTTATTTCCATTTTCCTGCATGTGGGTAACCAGTATTTGTAGAAAAGACTTTTTTCCAGTGTATGTTTTTGGTTCCTTTGTCAAAAATCAATTGGCTGTAAATGTGCGGATTTGTTTCTGAGTCTTCCATTCTGCTCCATTGGTCCATGTGTCTGCTTTTGTGCCAATACCATGCTATTTTTATTACTATGGCTTTGTAGTATAGTTTGAAGTCAAGTATTGTGATGCCTCCTGCATGGTTCTTGTTGCTGAGAACTACTTTGGCGATTCTGGTTCTTTTGTTGTTCCAAATGAATTCAAGGACTGATTTTTCTATGTCTGTGAAGAATGACCTTAGTAATTTAATGGGTATTACATTGAATCTGTGGATCACTTTTGGAAGAATGGCAATTTTGATGATATTTATTCTGCCTACCCAAGAGCATGGGAGGTCTTTCCATCTTTTAAGATCTTCTTCAATTTCTTTTTTCAATGTTTTATAATTTTCCTTGTAGAGGTCTTTTACCTCCTTAGTTAGGTTTATTCCTAAGTATTTTATAGAAGTCTGGTTTTATACATTGAAAAGAAAGCAAGATGGGTATGAACAGGCATTTTTCAAGTTAATTATTACTCTAATAACATTACTACATCTTCAAGGAACTAAGTAGTCATGGTTGTAGTTTCAGTTAACCTGATCTTGGGACTTTGGAATCCAGAAGGGTCTAATTCATGTCCCACAGTCCCACAAATCATGTCCTCCAGGTCTGAGAGTACTTTGCACATTCTTTTTCATTTATTTATATCTTCATTTGTATATTAGAGTATACCACAATAAACTGATAAACTAAATAGTCAGAGGTCTAAGTACATTGAGAACCATAAATAAAAAAAGAAAGAACTCAAAAAATACACACACAAACTTTTAGGAAAGCCACAAACTTTCCTAAATACAATAAACAAACAAGCAAAGAAGCCAGTAAGTAAAGGTACGATGCATACACATCTTATAGAGAATTAAGTGTAGCAAGTAAAAATACAAAAAAAAGTAAAATATTAATACAGATGAGAAATAATCATAGCATTCGTAACAATAAGTTAGAGTGGGCTTCACTCATCTCCTTAAAAACTTCAATTTGCCAGGCAAGGTGGGGCATGCTTGTAATCCCAGTACTTGGGAGGCTGAGACAGGAGGATCCCGGTTCGCGGACAGCCTCAGCTACTTAGTGAGGCCTCCACAACTTAGCGAGATCCTGTTTCAAAATAAAGAATAGCTGGGCGTGGTGGCGCACGCTTGTAATCCCAGTACTTTGGGAGGCGGAGACTGGAGGATCCGGGTTCGGGGCCAGCCTCAGCTCTCTCTCTCTCTCTCTCTCTCTCTCTCTACTTAGTGAGGCCCTCCGCAACTTCGTGAGACCCGGTTTCAAAATAAAGTATAAAAAATAGGGCCGGGGGCGTGGCGCGGAGGTAGAACGCCCCTGCGTTCAATCCCCGGTACCGCAAAAAAAAAAAAAAAAGAAATAAAGAATAAAAAATAGGGCTGGGGGTGGAGCGTAGAGGTAGAATGCCCTGGGTTCAATCCCCAGTACCACAAAGAAAAACTTCAATTTGACTCACAAAGAACTAGCTGTATGTTATATCCAACAGACACACTGAAATCAAAGTAAAAGAGAAAAGGTAAATATGAAGTGATCATTGCCCATATATGAAGGAATCACTACCAATTTCACTGTTATGTATGAGGAGGGTTTTATACTGGGGCGGGACCTGAAGGGAATACCACCAAGACCTGTGTGCATGTTTATTTGTATAACTTTGAACCTCACTATGATGAATAATTACAATGCACCAATAAATAAATCTTAAAAAGTTATTCTAGACAATAAGAAACAAGAGGAAAACATGGATAGTGATTCAACTCTAAGACAAATGGGAATCCAAGAGCTAGTACATTAAACATGACAAATAATACTTTTGAATGCTATATATCAGAATTCCTAAGAGATATAAAAGGTCTAAACATGTTAAGTACAACATAACACACCAATCCCTTTTGTGATGTAGCAGAGGTATGGTTAAAAATAGAAACACGATAGTTGAAAACTTTAATATGTATGATTGGGCTCAGAATGCACACCCCTAAAACGTAGAAGAAAAAAATGCCTCTGTCTCCATAAAATATACTTCTTTAGCATAAGGATTAATTTGAATTGGTTAATTTGTGATACTGCAGAAATTGAAGCTATATAAGAAACGATTTTGTGGAAAAAATATCTATTTAGAAATTCTTTTTGTAAGGGTGTTTATAGAGGAGGAAAAATAATTTTCTCTCTCACTGATCTAGAGTTCTTAGCTGGGACAGGAAGAATACATCTTAGTAAGTTTTCATTTCATTTTTTTCTTGTTAATTTATTTTTGTTGTTGTTGTTACAGGAAGAACTAGCTAAGAACTCAGGAAGGACATAGGAAAAATATTTTTCATCCCTTATAGATTATTTTTCCTCCCCTATATTCACATTCAGTACAAGACAAATTCAGTGGACAAATAACAACAGATATGAAGCCTGATGTGGTGGTGTTTGCCTGTAATCTCAGCTACTCAGGAGGATGAGGCAGGAGGATCACAAGTTCCAGGCCAGCCTGGGCAACCTCCTTAGGCCCTGTCTCAAAATAAAAAGTTCTGTGGGTATAGGTCAGTAATAGAGTGCCCCTTAATTCAATCCCCAGTACTGAACATATAGATATTATGAAGATAAAAGTCTAAGTATAATAGGATAAATTTTATATGTTCTATGAATTTTTTTCAGGTGCCCACAGTACATTTACAAAAATAGAGCATCTAGTAATTAAGTAGTGTATATGAGTAACTTCAAAAGGTAGAAAGACTTTAACTAAAACTACAAGTAATTCTCTCTGATCATAGTGCAAAAAACTAAAAATTACCTTAAAACAACAAAAAAGAGTTGGTTTCAACTCTGACCATGTTAAAAGCTTGAAAGATATCACTTATATTCTTACACCAAGAAAAAGCTCAACAAACTGAAAATCAATGCCTTTTATTAGACTTATCGAAGGGTTAGGACCATAAGAAAAGGCATCATTTTTAAATCTGAAAAGATTCTCAATTATAGAGTTGCAACCTAGACTTGATTACTTCTACACAATTTCCTAGAGTAACACTAGTAAAAACACTTAAATGTTAATTTTGATGTATTACTAGAGGCAGATCATGTGGCAATGAGGAAATTCAAGGGGCTTCCTTCTTGGGCCAACTTTTATGGGTTTTGCTATAAAAGCCCCACCAGCGTTTTAGGTAAAGGGTCAAGAATGATCCCCTTTTGACTCTTGAGGCAAGGATGGGGAAAGTAACTATTTTGTAATTCATCCATAATATTCTTAATTATTTAGCATACATTAGCATACTTTTGTATGCTAAAGACTTATTCCATGTTGGGAAAGGGTATTTCTCTGACTGGTCCCCACTATACCTTTCCTGTCTCACTTAAGAGAAGGGGGGAGGGTAGACAGACAAGACAATTACAGCATAGGAAGAAGATGTATTGAAAGACTGAGTTAAAAATAAAATTATAAAGCCATTCCATTCTGCCTCCCTTATGTCCACATCAACAAGTTTCTAATATAATAACAGAAGGTTACAGTTAAAAACTTGAAAACTGCACACTTTAAGGAATATATGCGAAGTTCCAAAGAAAACAGGGAAGACAAAACACAGACACTAGATGAATTTGAAGCCTGTGACACCAAAGTGGTAGGAAATATGCAATGCAACTCGATTTCTACCCACATTAACATAACATCTCAGATGAAAGGCTGACCTCAGTTCTTGTCATCCAATAATCATACCTGGCTTTTAAGAAAAAAGGTATGTCATAAAGCAAGAAATTTCATAGACTCTAGAGACAAAGCAAGAATCAGGACCAAATTTAGATACAGCAGATATTTTAGAATTATCAAATAAGGAATTTAAAATAAATATGCTTAACATGCCAAAAGCAATAATGGAAACATATACAATCTGGAGAAAGACAAGTATAGCATGACCAGAGAGCTTAAACCATTAGGAAATATAAAAAATGTAGAAAACAAAACACTAACAGAAGCAGAGGTCTTTGGTAGCTAATCAATAGATAAACATGGTCAAGCAAATAAGCAGTGATTTGTTGTTGTTGTTGTTGTGGATTGAACCCAGGGACATTCTACCTCTGAGCTACACAACCCAGCACTTTTTGTTTAAAACAGTATCTTGCTAGGTTGGTGAAGGTCTTACTAAGATGCTGAGGCTGCCCTCGACCATGCCCAGCTTCCATATATCTTAAAAATTGCTGCTTATAGCCAGGAATAGTGGTGCATTGCTATAATACTAGTACTTGGAATCCTGAGACAAAAAGATCCAGTTTCAAAATAAAAAATAAAAAGGGCTGGAGGGTAGTGCAGAGGAAGAATGCCCCTGGCTCAATCCCCAGTCCCTCTCCCAAAAAAGATGTGGTTATTAATTTCTGAAACTGAAAATGCCAAAAACAAAACAACAAAATTGAGCAGAAAACCCAAGAACTGGGAAAAATTTAGAGTAATAACATATGATACATTGGAATTCCAGAGAAAAAGATAGAGTGTGTACAATATATGAAATAATAATGACCAACTATTTTGCAAGTTTAAATGCTAGCATAAAACCACAGAGTCATGGAATATTCTGTGAACACCAAGCAGGGTAAAAAAAAAATTAAAAAAATGTTATTCTAGGAATAACATATTTAGACCACAGAAAACCAAAGACAGAGAGAACTAGAACGAAACTAGAAGGGATAGGGAATCACATTACCTACAGAAAAACAATTATAAGAATGTAGAGGACTTCACATGAGAACACAGGAGAGCAAGGCATTTAATTTTTTGAAATTTAAAAAGCACTAATCTAGAATTCTTTCTCCAGAGAAATTTCATTCAAACATAAAAGAAAGATAAATATTTTGTTAGATAAACAACACTGAGAAAATTCATTGCTAGCATATGTGTCATAAAAGAAATTTTAAAGAAGTTCTTCAAGGAGAACAATGAAAAATATAACAGAACAGAATATTAGATGAATATATAGAAAGGAAAAATATTGGAAAGAAGTAAATGTAAAATAAAACATTTATTTTTCCAATTCTTATTAATATGTATAAGAGAACTGTGAACACACTAACAGGAACTCTCTTGGCTGAATGTGTATATGGATAAGTGAAGTCAATGGCAGCAATGGAGTTGGCGAGTGGAGGGAGGGAAAGGAATTAGTCTGTTATATCTAAATGGCAGGGGAAATGGAATAGTGTTTCTTCAAAGTGAATTTAGATTGATTGAAATGTATATTAAAAACTATTAAATCACTAATATTTTAAAACAACTATAAATGTTATGCTGAGGAAAATAATTAAAATGTAACCATAGAAAATGCTCAATTAAAACTGAAAGTTGGATGTGGTAGTGCACCCTTGGAATCCCAGTATTTTGGAGGCTGAGACAGGAGGATCTCAATTTCACAGCCAACCTCAGTAAGACCATCTGCAACTTAGTGAGACCCTGTTTCAAAATAAAAAATAAAACAGGGCTGGGGGTGGAACGCAGAGGTAGAATTCCCCTGGGTTTAAGCCTCAGTACCACACCAAACAAACAAACAAAACAAAACAAATAACAAAAAAAAAACAAAAACTGATAAGTGGGAAGGGAGAAATCCTTTAAAAGTTCAATAAGTAGAAAGTAGCTACAATATAGATATGAATCCAACTATATTAATAATTTTAAATATGAATGCTTTCAATGAACTAATTATGTTAATTGAGATTAAGAGACATTAGATAAAATAAGACTCAACTATGAAATCCACTTTAATGTAGAGACTCAGATTAAAAGTAAAAGAATGGAGGATGAGACATAATGCTAATGCTAATTAACATGGAGCTGAAGGAGCTCTATTAATTTCAGATAAGGCTGAATTCAAAGAAAGGAAAATTATTAGTGAGGAAAAGGCAAGTTTCATAAAAGAATCAATATCCAAGAATACATAACAATTTTTAATATGTACACACCAAAAAATAGAGTCAAAATACATGAAACAAATACTGAAACATAATTAACATAAGAAATATTAAATCCACCATAATTGTTAAGAGACTTCACTCCTTTTCCAATAATTTATATTTAGGGATAGATAAGGAGAATTGATGATTAATAGATAAGTTATTAAGGTCAAAGTAGAACTGAAGAGCCCTATCAACTCTATAAATCATCTTGAACTAATTGACATCTATAGAATATTCCATCCCACAATGGAAGAAAAAGCATTCTCCTCAGACTTACATCAAATCATTCATCAAAATAGATCACACTGTGAGCCGTAAAATATATATCAGCAAATTTTAAAGAACAGAAATCACATAAAGTATGTTCTTAAACTAGATTGAAAATAAAAAGCCACATGTAGTGGCACATGCTTGTCATCCCAGTACTTGGGAGGCTGAGACAGGAGGATCGCAGGTTCATGACTAGCCTCTGAAACTTAGCAAGGCCTTGTTTCAAAATAAAAAAAAATAGGGGTGGGGATGTGGCTCAGAGGTAGAATGACCTTGGGTTTAATCCCCAGTACCACAAAATGAATGAATGAATGAATGAATGAATGAATGAATGAATGAATAAAAATAAACAAACAAATAGAAATCAATAAGAGCAAAGTAGTTGAAAAATCCTCAAGTATTTGAACATTGAGCCAAATAATTTTTATATAAAATGTATGTAAAGCTAGAAACCATGGCTCTAGCCACTCCGGGGACTGAGGTGGGAAGATGGCAAATTTGAGCCTCAGCAATTTAGTAAGGCCCTGTCTCAAAATAAAATGTAAAAAGGCTGGGGACATAGCTCAGAGATAGAGCACCATTCAGTTTAATCCCTAGTACCAAAAATAAATAAATAAATAAATAATAAAACATGGGTAAAAAATAAGCCTCAAGAGAAATTTAAAAATACATTTTTACAAAAAACTTACAAGATTTAACACTAAAAATCAAATAACCTAATCAAGAAATGGACCATTGAACCAAATAGATACTTCACAAAAGAAGAAATGCAAATGACCAATAAACATATGAAAAAAACATCATTAGCAATTAGGGAGATGCAAATCAAAACTACACTGAGATTCCATCTAACCCCAAATAGAATTCAATGATAAATGCTAGTGATGATATGGGAAAATAAGAACTCTTACACAGTTCACCAACTGTAAATTGTAAATTAGAGCAGCTGCTATGGAGATCAGTGTGGAGATTCCTCAGAAAACTGGGAATGGACCCACCATATGATCCAGCGATACCACTTCAAGGTATCTTTCCAAAGGGACTGAAATCAGAATATTATAGCAATACACGCATATTCATGTTTATAGCAGCATGATTTACAGTAGCCAAACTATGGAACCAACCTAGATGTCCATCAACAGATGATTGGATTACAAAATTATGGGACAAAAACACAATGGAATCCTCCACAGCAATAAAGAACAAAATTATGTCATTTGCAGGAAAATAGATGGGTCTGGAGAGCATTATGCTGTCAGATTAGCTAGGCACAGAGGGTAAGAGGTCCAAAGTTTCCTCTCATATCCGGAAGCTAGGGAGTAATTGGGATCCAAGTGGGACTTTAGATAATGGAGGAAAAACCCCAGTGGAGCCAGGGAGGAGGTCTGGGTGAGGGTGGGAAGGGGAGGGAGAATTAATTAAGGAAGTACTTACACTGATGTTATATACATATGTGAAATTATCAATGTTAATCTCAATATCTTGCATGGGGAAGGGGAGGGAGAGAGGAGGGAGCTGGGGGGAAGCTCACCAAGTGTGGTGTGGACGTATGTCCCTACATTCTGAACTACATTATGATGTGAGACTACAATGCACCAATAAAAGTACATAACAAAAGAAAATTGTAAGGATAACTTAATAGAGAAACCCAAGATGTATTTTCTAAACTTTCAGTGCAGAAAACAAATAAAAAACCCCCAGCAGTTTAAGACTAAAGCAAACAGAAAAAATATTTTTTAATGCAGGTATAAATCAATGAGCCTGAAAACAGAAACCCCAAAAACCAAAAGTTTATTATTTGGAAGACCAAGAAAATAAATAAAAGTTTTACCAGATTTAACTAGAGAAAATAAAATATAATAAGGACCAAATTAGAAGTTAATAGGTATTAGAACTACTAATCTCAAGGATATTAAAATAATAATAAGGAAACATTAAGATCAAATGTGTGTCCACAAAATTGATAATATTGATGTACTAGAACAATTTATTGAAAAGGCATATAGAAAGAAAGTAAAATAATCTGTATAGTTTTGTATCTATATTAAAATAAGTAAATAACTAGTAATTATCCAAAGTAGAGAAATAGCAATACCAAATGGTTCAATTGGTGAATTCTACTAGACATTTAAGGAAGAAATTGTACAAGTTCTCAACAGTCACATTGAGGAAATGGGGGTCCTATACACCTCTGAGAAGCAAACATAAATTAATACTTTAAAATAGAAGCCACTAATGTATTAAAAATGTGACATACCCCAAATGAATTTATTAGATGTGTGCAAGGCTTTATTAACATATGAAAATAAGGGAATGAAATACCCCATTTTCACAAGATAAAGAAGAAAGATTATACAATAATAATTTATTTTTCAGAAAACCCATTGATCATGTTTATACCTATTTATGATTTAAAAACAAAAACACCAAAAATAATCTTATATTGCAATAAGACAGGGAAAAGAAATAAAAGGAATACCTATTAAAAGGGAAAATTAAACCATGAAAGTTTTGCTGATCAATACATTTGAAATAAATTATGACATATTAAGAAAAAATGAAAAAATTAGAACTATGGTTATTTACAAACAAATAGCATAATTGTCTAAATAGAAAATACCAAAGAATCAATAAAAGAGCCCTCCCTCCTGGAACCAGTAAGCAAGTATAGCAAGCTTATTAGGTACATGGTTTTATATAAAATTCAATTATATTCTTCTGTACCAAAAATGTATAATTGACATGTGAAATTTAAAAGTAATCATTTATGATAGTTACTTCCAAATATTCTAGTTACAAATCTAACACTATATGTGCACAATATGTGCAATATGGTTTGCATATTGGAAAGCTACAAAAAACAGAAAAAATTAAGAAGATTTAGATGGAGATATACTTAGTGTTCCTGGATTGGAAGACTCAACATTGTTAGTAATTTCATTTTTCCTAACTAGCTCTGTAGACTCAACATCATCCTAATCAAAATCTCAGTAAACAATTTTATATATAATGATTAATCTCGAAGTTTATATGAAACAATCAGACTTATAATAGCCAACACAATACTGAAGAATCAATTTGGAAGACACACATATCATAATTTTAAGACTTACTATAAAGGTACAATAATCAAAACTGCATAAATTTTGCAAAACATAGAGTCATTTGCCAATAAAGCACAACAGATTGCCTAGAAATAGAAATATAGTCAACTGCTTTTTGACAAAAATTCAAAGGGCCAAGCATGGGGGTACACACTTGTCATCCCAGTACTTGGGAGGCTGAGAAAGGAGGATCACAGGTTCTAGGACAGTTTCAGCAATTAATGAGACTCTAATTAACCTAGTGAGACCTTGTTTCAAATAAAAATAAAATAGGACTGAGGGTATAGCTCAAAGGTAGGGTGACCCTGGGTTCAATCCCTAGTACCCCCCCACAAAAAAATCCAAATGCAATTCAATGGGAAAATGATAATATTTAAACAATCCTGGAATAGCTGAATGACAATATATAAAGAAAAATTAATCTAGACACTACTTTAGATTTTTCACAAAAAAACTCAAAGTTGATAATAACCTAAATGCAAAATACAGACTACAAACTTCTAGAAGAAAACATAGGAGAAAATATGTGTGACCTTGGGTTTTGTGGTGTGGTTTCAAAGATAATACCAAAAGCACAATCCATGAAATTAATATTAAAAATTTCTTCTTTGCAAATGCACTGTCCAAATAATAAAAAGACAAAGCACAGATTGGAAGAAAATACTTGCAAAGCACATATATAATAAAGAAATTTTATCCAAAATACAGAAAGTTCCTGATTTACAATGTTTCGACCTTTATATTTTTGAATGTACAGTGGGTTTATTGGAATGTAACTACATAATAAGTCAAAGAGCATCTGGGCTTACAATGGTTCCACTTACAGTTTTTCAGTCTTACAATGGGCTTATCAAGCTATTAAGTACATTTTAAAATATATATTTTTTTATTTATAATAGGGTCATTGGGATGTGACTACATTGCATGTAGAGGAGGGTCTGTATACAAAGTACTCTTAAACTTTAACAAGAAGAATCCAAATAGCCAGGTGTGGTGGTGATGGTGCACACCATTAATCTCAGCCCTTGGGAGGCTGAGACTGGAGGATGGCAAGTTTGAGGCCAGCCTCAGTAAGTTAGTGATACCCACAGCAACTCAGTGAGACACTGTTTCAAAACAAAAAATAAAATAGGGTTGGAGTGTAGCCCAGAGGTAGAATTCCTCTGGGTTCAACTCCCAGTACCAAAATGATAATGATAATAATAATAATAAATAATCCAAATAAATATGGCAGCATATCTTAAAAGACACCTACCAATGTAGATAGAAAGATGGTAAGTAAACATATAAAAAGAGACTCAGCATCACTTTTCATTAAGTAATTTAGCTGGATCATAAGGTGGACCCATTCACAACTTTCTGAGGACTCTCCACAATGATCTCCCTAGTGGCTGAACTAGTTTGCCCTCCCACCAACAGTGTAGAAGAGTCCCTATTTCCCCACATCCTCACCAACATTTATTGTTATTTGACTTCTTGATGATTGCCATTCTGATTTGGGTTAAATGGAATCTCAGTGTAGTTTTGATTTGCATCTCCCTGATTACTAATGATGAGCATTTTTTCATGTATCTATTAGCCATTTGCATCTCTTCTTTAGTGAAGTGTCTGTTCAATTCAGTTGCCCATTGCTTGATTGGGTTCCAAAGGGGCAGAAATCAGAGAACTACAGTAATATATGCATACCCATGTTCATAGCTGCACAATTCACAATAGCCAAATTATGGAAGCAACCTCCATGTCCATCAACAGATGAATGGATTACAAAATTATGGGAAGGACACAGTGGAATTCTACTCAGCAATAAAGAAAAACAAAATAATGTCATTTGCAAGAAAATAGAAAGACCTGGAGAGCATTATGTTAAGTGACATTAACCAACCACAGAAAGTGAAGGGGCATATGTTTTCTCTAATATGCACAAGCTTGGGATACCTGAGGGACTCCAGATAATGGAGGATAAACCTCAATGGACCAGGGAGGTTGTCTAAGGGAAGGGGAAGGGGAAGACTGAGGTTCATCAATGGAAAATCTACCATCGACTAGGTGTACATATGTGAATATACCAACGTCAACCTCACTACTCTGTACTGGTAAGGGGGGAAATGGGGAGGTAGGAGTGGGGCACCAAGTGCCGAGTGGGTACGTGCCATTGTTAACATGATCTACATTGTGATGGGAAACTATAATGCACCAATAAAAGCACATTAATTAAAAAAAAGGAATTCACCATTCAAAAACAATGAGATACCATGGCATATTAGAATAGCAAAAACCCAAAACACCAAAAATAGAAAATTCTAGTGATGATACAAAACAAAAGCAACTATCAGTCATTGCTGGTGAGAATGCAAAATAGCACAGCCATTTGGAAAGTATTTTAGCAGTGTCTTCAAAGCAAAATATATTCTATTTATATAATCCAGCAACTGAACACCTAAGTATTTACCTGACTGATTTTAAAACAAATGTTCACAGCTCAGGTCAAGTCCCTGGGTGGCCTGGGTTACTTAGCTCCCCCTCCCTCTTGCTTGTAGTTCTGAGAATAAGTATAGAAGATGCAGAGACCGCAGTGTCCTGAGATAAGGAAGAATTGTCCAGAACAGCCTAGGTTTCCTTCCTATCTCTCCTAGAATAGGATGTTCTATAAAGCTTTCTCCCAGTTCTGTCCTTTTGTCCTTAGAGTTTAAAATGCAGAGTAGAAAGCTGTTGGAGTCTCTCAGCTGTGGTGTGATATGGTGCATGCAGAGATGAGATCCCATCCACCCTGGGTACCTTTTCTGAGCCTGGAGGGACTGGCTCGCCATGAATCTCAGGCTTCTATTTTCTTTTGCTGCCCTTCTGCAAGTAATAAAGTTATTTTGCCTGAATTGATGTGTGACTGTTCTGTCTTACTGGATTCGTGCAAACAGTAGAGTTTGTAGCCCATTATATAACGGGACTGAAGCAGTGACCAGTGCACAGCGAACCTGCTCTGCATACACACAAAACTCTCTGACTGTTATATAAGCTTCATTCCTATTCTTCAAAAAGTCAAAGCAGCTACTCAAAACTTGGTATTTGTACAAGTTCCAAAGAAGGGAAGCCAGCAGCCAACTACGCCAGCAAAAAGAAACACTAATAAACCCTGCCACTGATTAAATTGCTTAAGGAATCAATTTCACTCTTCTTCAGTTGTTTGACTGTGTTAGCTTATGTAGAAAAATAGCTGATGTTGTTGTGTGTACTGGAGTAATTGCCTCTCTTGAATTAAAAGCTTCTTAAACAATTCTCTTAATCTAACGTCTTAAATCACTCTTCAGTAATGTGTGTTGCTTGGCTTACGCAGCTTCTGAATGCATAATACAATTAATTCAAGCAAGCCTCCAAGCCAATGAGATTTTTTTGTTAATATGAGATTAAAGGCTGGAAATGACTGTTGCTGGGAGAATCATTGAGTCCCATTTATTTTACTAAATCAGGACACAGATTTCAAAGTACATAAGAAAAACCCTTTCACTCTCTTGTTATTCTTTGCCATTTGTTTTCATTGCAGTTCATCTCTATATGTGACTTGATATTTACTCTGCACTTAAAAATATGGATCACATTTTATGATTGCATTCATCATAGAACCTTCTACTCTCAAAACGACATCTCTTTAAGAGCAGTTCTAGATCAACATTTTTAATCATTGTGTTTAACCTGACAAAGAGTAGCCAGCTCTTTCCTAGATTATTATATGGATGAAGATATGATTATTAAGCATCATAAAATAACTGTACAAATAAAAATATGTTGAACTAGTGCTATGTGTTAATTATTGTGCTAACCACAGGAAACAAATAGAGATTTTAAGTAAAAAATGGGAAATCACCTCAAATATTTTATTTCTGTTCATCTAGATGTCTCTAATGCAATGAGAGAAATTAATGAACTCAATTCAAACCCCCAAATTAGTGGAACATATCAAGCATACAAAGCACAAAGCATATGATATACATACACAGTTTGTGAAACCACACAGGGCCAATGTACTTAATTCTTACAGTGTCATCCTTCTCTAACCCTCAAGTCCCTTCACATTTGGTGGTCACCCTACCTTAGATGAGATGTTTATCAACTTCACGCACAACTTCATACATTTATTGTACATGTATACAAAATATGTGACCTTAATGGTGTAGTTTTGACTTTCTATAAAGGCACCATAGTTTATATTTGCTTACAGAGTTTAAAATAGGTTTTCCTGCTTACAGGAGGCTCCTTTTCAAATATTGATTTGAGAACACAAATTTCTTTAATCATATAGTTTTGCTGTCAACAATGTGCAGTATTACAGAGTGTTACAGAGTCAAGTAAAGTAAAGGGGCAGGATCAAGGAAGAAAGCAGTTATGCATTAATAGACTACATTATACCAAAACAAAGGACTAAAACAGAACTGTTAGAACAGGTAAGGTAGATCTGTAGAGTGATGTGGATTTTCCAGACATAAAGACATCTGTCTTCCCTTGCCAATAAAAGTATCACCGATTGAGTTATAACTAAAAGGGTTTATTCTGGCTCGCAGTGATGGAGGTCCAAGTTTGAGGGACTGCACCTACTTCCGGCCTTCCTACTGGCAGAGTCCCATGGTGGTGCAGCCTATCACCTAACAAGGAGAGTGTGTGTACATGTGTATGTGTGTCTTCTGGACCCTCTTCATCTATGGTGTCACCACTTTAATCATCTTGTCCAATCCTAATCACTTCCCCAAAGCCCATCTCTAAAGGTCACAACTGGATTATTTCCGACATGTGTTCCCTCGAGGACATATTCTAATCATATCTAAACCATAGCAGTTGAACATTATGTGTACTGGGCCAATATGTGTATAAAAGTATCACTTCATAACTAAATAATATTATATATATTCCTAACAATACATAGACTATATTGTCTATTTTAAACATCATATAAATGGTTTCATTCTTTATGTACTTTTTTGCAATATTTTTATTTTATTAAAATTGTACTTACAGCATTTATCAATGTCAATGTTAGAAAGTCAGTGCATTTATTGTCATTATTGTATAGAATTGTATTTGCATAAATATAACATGATTTATCATTTCTATTTCAGCAGATTATTTTTGGTTTGTGCCTTTTTTGTTGTTTTTTCCTGTTGCAGTGATCATTCTTCACATGTTTGCTTATGCATTTTTGTGGGTTTCTCTTACAAGAATGGCACAACATTTCAAAGCACATACATCTCCACACTTATAACATATATTCAGATTACTCTCCATCGTGGTTGTACAAATGCTTATGTATAACAGATCAGCAGCATCACTTTGTTAATGTTGTATCTCAATAAAGTTTTATTTTTGTTTCTTTCATTACTATTCAGATAAACATTTCCTTTGTTTATGGTACACTGGGATTTCCTGTTCTGTTAACAGTCTATATGGGCTTCCACTCTTTTTTTTATTATGTATAGACTTTTATTTGGGGCATTTTAATTATAAATTATAGTGAGGGATGGAGTAATAGGAACATACATGCACACATCTCTTGGAGCACTTCCCTCCAGGTCCTATCACCCTCTCTCTCCTTCTCTGTACATGTCTTTGAGATTGGAATTGATAATTATACATACATACATAGAATTTTTTCTACTGTTAAATTCTTAACATCTCCATCCCCTCTCATCAGCTCTTAATCACTAGGCTTTAATAGTTGATATAACCACAAATAAAATTGTAAGTATATTTTCTAATGTCACAAGGCATATAATGTAAGGTCAAAAAGAGGAGAATGGTGGGAAAGGCAGCTAAATCTTCATTATCTCAGAAAGGTAATAGGTAGTCTTTTAAATATGGGGAAGCAGTTATGTGTTATTTGAAGAAATTGAATGAACCATCAGAAATGGAAACTTAAGAATGAATTTGCTTCTTGAGAGTGAGTTTAACAATTGGTTAAAGGAAGTTGCTTTCAATAAGTACATGCATACATACAAAATATATATGGACACATACATATACTTCTTTGTATACACATAAAATGTCTGAAGGACACACAAGATATAGCAATTGCAAAAAATGTATATGAAAAGAGGAGAGGTGAGTAAGAATTGTTTTTTATAGAACAGCATTTTTGCCTTTTTATTTTTTCTTATGACATTACTATCAATTTTTACATTTTAATAATATAATTAAAAATTGAGTCTACTATGCTGTAACAAATATGTTTAAGTATCTCTGGAGTATAGTAGCTCTTCAAATAGATTTAATAAGATCTTTGGAATCAAGAGAGAAAAGGAAGTAAGGTGCACTAACTATATTTAATGAGTTATGAATCATTATATATTGAGAAAGAAGGGAGTTTATAACTTGATCAGTCATAAAGAATATCCATACAGGTAATAGATTTATAAAAGACTTCTAACATTTTTGTGTAATGTTCTTTATATTTGTTGCATTGGTGATAATATCTAAAAGGATACAGCACATTTATTAATTTCAGAATTGGATTTACAGGGTATAAAGTTTGGGATCATCTCCACTTATCGTTTAATAGGACATGGTAACATTGAAGATTGATGAATTGCCACTAGTATTTATACGTGTATTTTGCACTTGGCATTCATATCAGGAAAATCTAATTGTAGGATTTCATCTCCTTTCTTCCCTCCCTTCTGTCACCCTATGATTTTCAACCCTTCCTCAAATTTGCATACATTGACATTTCCAACATTTCAAAAATTAGGCAGTTTTATTTTGCTATGCTGAAATATGAAAGCATCTAGCAATTATGACTCATTGATATTCAGTCCTAGTAAGTGTATTTCTCAAATAAGGACTAGCATTTATGATGTTTAAAACTCTCTCCTGGTGTGTTTTGCTGTGATAAATCCTTAATTTCCATATCTAAATCTGATATTTACATCTTTTACAAAGTTGTGAAGTATCGTGATACTCTGGGAACCATTTATGGTTTCCACACAATAGGTGTATAAATTAAATGGCTATATTTTTCTGACTTTTATAATAAGTTTATTTAAGAAGGAACGCTATGATGACATACTGTTAAAATATTTTTAGTAATAAATTAAATATATTTGCAAGATATTTGATATATGCCTTATTAATTACTGATTGCTACTTTAATAATTATCCACACAAGCAGCTTTAAACAATACCTATTAAATCATAGTTTTGGTAGATCGGAAGACTGTTTCAGTCAGTATAGTTCAGTGTCTCACAGGGGGCTTGACTAGGAAAGATTCTGTTTCTAAGTTTATTCAGGCTCTTGGAGTAGTTCATTTCCTTGAGGCTATAAGCTCATTTTGATCTCTGGAGAAACTTCTGTGAGATTGTTTGAATGAAGTCTGCATTTTATTGCTGTTAGCCAAGACTCCTTTCAGCTGCCAGAAACTACCCTCAGGGCCTTACCATGTGGCCTTTCTTCACATAATATGGCTCCTTCTTGTTAAACCCCTTAGGAAGAGTACAGGCTGTTCTCTTCAATCTCTTGTAAAGGATCAGCTAATAAGGTCAGGCCCATCCAGGTTCAAGTCCCTTTTTATTAGCTGAAATATATGATTAGGAGCCTTAATTTTACCTGCAAATCCCTTTCACCTTTGCTACAGAAAATAAAGTATTTATGGAAATTTTATTCCTTCATATTGACAGACCCCTCCACACTCAATGATATGGAGTATATGAGGAATGCACCCAAAAGGCACTTACTTTTGTGCTCATTTAAAAATTCTGAATACTCTAGTGCCAGAAATGTGATTGACCTTGTTTTTTGTCTTCTCAAAAGTTAAATAGAAGCCAGGTGTGGTGGCGCACGCTTGTAATCCCAGAACTTTGGGAGGCAGAGACCGGAGGATCCGGGTTCGCGGCCAGCCTCAGCTCTCTCTCTCTCTTTCTCTCTCTCTGTTTCTATCTCTCTACTTAGTGAGGCCCTCCACAACTTCGTGAGACCCGGTTTCAAAATAAAGTATGAAAAATAGGGCTGGGGGTG
>PVJS01004840.1:0-67040 GCA_004027185.1 Glis glis | reverse complement strand
GAGGTAGAATGCCCCTGGGTTCAATCCCCAGTACTGCAAAAAAAAAAAAAATTAAAAATAGCCAGGCATGGTGGCGCATGCTTGTAATCCCAGTACTTGGGAGGTTGAGACAGGAGAATCACAGGTTCACGGCCAGCCCAGCTACTTAGTGAGGCCCTCCGCAAGTTAGTGAGACCCTGTTTCAAAATAAAGAATAAAAAATAGGGCTGGGGGTGTAGCTTGGAGGTAGAATGCCCCTGGGTTCCATTCCCAGTACCACAAAAAATAACAATAAAAATTATAAAATAAAAAGGGCTGAGGGTATGAGGGTATAGCTTGGAGGTGGAATACCCGTGGGTTCAGTCCCCAGTACTCCCCCAAGTCAAAAAGCACCTCTGCTAGGAAAATTATTCTATTACACATAGCAACAACTTTTCAGAAATGTATCTCCTGGAAGAAGCAAAGCAGACATCCATTCAGATGGAGGGCTGTGATGACTCCCTTTAACTCCACCTGATTTCACTTCTTCTGCCCCACTGGAAAGGGTAGGTGTTTAGGGGAATGAAGGTACAGGCTCCTTCCAAATTCTGGCTTTCAGAAATGAAAGATGCCCCCAGGAAGAGATGACCCATGTGGAACCATTAATCTCCTGGAATCCTAAGGACTTTGAGCTGATTCTAGCCCCAATTGCTGCGGCAACTCATCTCTCAAATTCTGGCCCCAAAATCTTTTAACAAAATTATAGGCCTTTCTCACCTCCCTCCTAAAGCAGCAGTGCTGGCCCGGCTCTGACCACAGAATCTGCGGCCAATGAGCTTCAAAGACAGAACATTCCACCCAAGAGCTGAAACCAACTGGGAGCGACCTCGGACGAGACACAAGAGAGAAGCTGGGAATGAGGACGACGACCTCACACTCACAACGGGACAAGTACGTAGCCTGTGGCTGGGGGTCTCTCCTAATCCAGGAAGGCCACATGTCCACCATGAGTCCCTGGTCTACTCCCTCTCAGGGCTGCCAGCAGGAATAGAGTGGGGTCTCATCATCTAACACACAGAAGTAGGAGAGAGTTCTCTAGTCGTAAATATCCAGGCACTGGATTTTGCCTGCACTATCGTTTGCATCTTAAATGTCCTCCAGAGGACCATGTGTTGAAGGCTTGGTCCCCAGCTTGGTGCTATTGGGAGGTGGTGGGACCTTTAAGAGGTGGGGCCTAGTGGGAGGAAGTTAGGTCACTGGGGGTGTGCCCTTGAGGGGGATAGTGGGGTCTTGGCCTCTTCCCCTCCTCCCCGGCTTCCACCATAAAGTGCTGTTCCTCACCAGAGGGCTAAAAGCAACGTGTCTGCCCAATCATGGACCGACACTTCCAAAACTTAGTCAGAATAACCCTTTTCTCTTCATAAGTCGCTTTATCTCGGGTATTTGTTACAGTAATGGAAAGCTGACTAACCTAGCCTGATTTCTCATTTTATATGGGAATCATTAATTGCATCCTACATTTCCCTGCCTGCTTCACTGGACAGAGGACACAGCACGTTCCCATTACCCTGCGGTCTCTTCTCTACTCGGCCTCATGATTCTTTCTCTCATATTGACCATCTCCTCCCAGCTACCAGCCTCCACTTCCATTCTGTCTTTTCTGGACATACTCCCATCTTATCTAACCAGCTACATCTGAACCAGAAAGCAGGCTTTGACTCAGTTAAGTTAAATCACAGAGGAAGGTTTGCAGAGAGGATCCAGACTCTGAGGTCCATGGGATTGCCAGATAATGAAGGTGAGCATAGTTCCCCCTAGCTAGAGATGCAATCCATCAGTCACAGAAAGAAATGTTCCCCACCTATGAAGACTGACACCAGCCCCAGCCTCAGATCAGGAGGCCATGAACGGGCTTTGGCCTTGGCAACCACACCCTGGGCGTCTAGTCTCACTGGTTAACCTTTCAGAGCTTCGTCTTTTCTGGTTCATGTAGTGACCTAGCTGAAGGAAATTATCATAGACTGGAAATCAGGAAAGCTGAGGGTTACAAGCGGAGGAACCCAGCCTGCTTCTGAAGGAATCAGCACAATCATTGGAAGGCAGAAGAAAATACAGACCCGTGAGTGAAATCTTCCAGTATTTCTCAGTCGTCTCATATTCTTCCCACAGCCAAGTCTGACAATGTAGGGCTTCTTATAAGGAGGAACCTGTACAGTATTAGGGTAGGAGCGCCAGGATTGCCCTTTGGAGTTTCCATACGCAATCAGAACATGGACCAGAGGGTCCCACATGCAGAAAATAAATGAACAAATAAATAAACATAACAACACACACATACACGCTTCCAGGTGCGTGCGCTGCGCTCCTATCAGTGTACACATGTGTGCTCTCTTGGGTGAACGTGCCCCCAGCCCCTGCCCCAAGCACAGAAAGCAGTTTTCTACAGGGAACAAGCACTATTTTCCCCATCATTCCGAACCTTCTTCTCTTTCCAGCAAAGCCCAATTGCCTTAAAGCAGCTGGGAAATGCCTGTCTGATTTATGGCTCAGCTTTCATAGCTTCTGGAAACTTTGTTCATCTTCACCCTAGTCTTGTGATTTATAAAAGACATCTATAATCCAACAGTAACTTCTCCTTCTCTACCAGGGCAACAGAGTGCAGGGAAGAATCTAGAAGCCTGTGTCTGGTTCCCAGGGCATCAGACGTCGGCACTCTTGGGTAAGATGCTAAATTTCCTCTATCAAATACAGAAGCCTCAAATAACCTTCTGCTTTCCTGTTCTGGGTTCCACTAGGTAGCCCCCTGTCTCTACACCCTGGAAAGTCAGGGGAGGGAGAGATGAAGTTGAAAATCACTTCATTCCGTTTCCTGCTAAGGAGAAGCTCTGCTAAGGAGTTTGGTTGGGTGGGAAATGAATAAAGCCATTCATTAGAAAAAATGTTCAAGTAATTCTTGCATTTCCTTTTTCCATAGAAAAGTAGGCCAGGGTTGGAGTCAGAAAATGTGGGTCCCAGACTTGGCTCTGCCCCCGTGCCTGAGTGATCATGCATTAATAATCATGTTATGTCTCCGCCTCAGTTTCCTCCTTCATAAAGAGAGACGTTCACTGTCCCTTCCAGCTCTCGAGTCCTGTCCATCTGTGACCCTCAGTACCGCCTTTTCTAATGCTCTGGTGCTCAGGGGAAGGGTTAGGTGAGAATCTCCCTTCCAGTTTTGTTGTAAACAAAATTTGTTGATAAAATATATTACCCAGAGACTTGAGAGGCTGAGGCAGAAAGATGGCAAATTAAAGGTCAGCCTGGACAACTTAGCAGGACCCTATCTCAAAATAAAAAATAAAAAGAACTGAGGATGTAGCTCGGTGGTAGAGCGCCACTGGATCCTGTCCCCAGAATCACTATATCACCAGTATATCCATCCTATTCTTCCAAGATGCATGAGGATGACATTTCTGTATGTTAAACCACATCTCAAGTGCAATTATTTAAAGAAATTCTGCTGTGAATCCTCTAGGCACAGAGCCCTCTTGTGAAACAGAGAGCTATCTAGAGTCTATTTTTATGTCATATCTCATTTAAACATTTCAGAAGGCAAAACTGGAGTCAGCAGGGACCCTGCCTTTATTTGGGGGAGCAGGTCGTTCAGTCCCACTGTCAGATGGGTATTTGGCACTGCTGGGGACCCCTCCGCTAGTCAGCACAATGCTCTTCCTGCTAACCCTCCCCACAACCAAAAGAGGCAAGTGGTATTAGCTTCCTTGGTTTGCAGGTGGCAGAGATGAAGCTTGGCGAGGTTAAATAGGTACAGAGCCAAGGTCAGCTCCAAAGGCAAGCAAGCCAGGCGCTGTGACTCCAGAAGCAGCAGAGCCGTCATGCCGCCTTGCCCTGCGCTGGGTCCTTCATGAGAAGCCATAGGGGCCACAGGAGTCGCTGAGGGCAGGCAGAGCAATCTGGCCCGCAACCCCCAAGGGGAGCTGTGGCAGCTGCTCTTTGGTCAGAGAGGGGGCAAATGGAGACTCCCAGGGGCGGGGGAAGCCACTTAATCCAGCTCCAGGGTCTCCTCCCCCTCCACCCTGAAGAGGCCAGGGAAGCTGGAACGTGCCCAGAGATGTTAAGGGGTACCCCCACCTGCAACGTGGAGGGGGGACAGTGTGACATGAATGTGGCTGGGGAACAGAACAGGTGGTGAGGATGAGGACCAGAGGAGAACAGTGACCCCAGTCACAAAGCGCTCTATGGAAAGACGCCCCATGTATCTGAGATGCAGATGTGGACACAGATACGGATATAGATGGAGCTGGATATCCACGTACTTTCAGAGCGCCATGGGGGAAAAAGCACAGGACACCTGTAGCTTTTCCAACAGGGATAACCCAGCATGTAAATAAAAACCTTTGTAGGCAGCGGGGAGAGCCACAGCTTCACTCTTTCTTCGTGCTCAGTACTAATCGAACCCTCGCCACATTCCATTCTGTACCGTCAGTGATGGACCGCACAGAGCTGTGTGCCCTGAGCCTGTCACAGCCCCGCTGAGCCTCCATTTCAATCTGTCTACCCTCCTGGTTTGCGGTGGTAGGAATACAATGATCACAAGGGCCAATCTTCACAAAGTGCTCATTTTTTAAACATTGCACATGCATTAACTTGTTTAATCCAACATAGAGGGAAACTGAGGCACAGAGCAGTTTCATACCTTGCCCCAGAGTCACCCAGCAGAGGAGGGATTTGAACCCAAACACCTGGCTCTAGGGATACTGATGGGTTTGAAAAGGCTTTGTGAATGAATGGCGCCATTCTGGTCCTCCTTAGGTCCCCTTTCAGGCTGGAAAGCAGAGTCCGACTCCCCCGGTGAGGGCGGACAAGCCTTCCAGCCTGAGGTCTGCAGAGCGCTAGCCAGGTGCCTGGCTTCCTGGAGGTGAGGGAAGAACCGGGGCGTGCTCCCGCCCCTCCCAGCCGCAGGACTCTCTTGCTATGTTCTTTTTCAAAGCGGTGTCTTTACTGCCAAGAGCGGGTTTGTCTGTCTCCTGGAGACAGTGGTTGTCAGGCCCCGGGAGAACAGCAAGCATGTCAAAAATAGCAGCGCCAGCAGACTGCACGGCTGCAGTCTCCTTTTGAAATCTTGGCTTTGCTCTCACTGAAGAGCCAGGGTCTGTCTGCAAGCATTGCAAACGGCAGCAGAGGTGGCCTGAGGGTCTGGGATGTTTTCTAGGGACAGGCAATGCGTATCTGTGAGCCCCTGAAGGAAAATTCCCTATGAAGTAACAATGGTGAAGTTGGGGTTGTGTTTAAAAAGAAAAAATAATTGGCATGAACCCCAGCAGGGTTAGGTCCCACATAGGTCAAGTAGTAGCCCAGGTTAGAGCAGTGTTAATGGTATTTACTGCCATGGCCTCTTTCTTTTTTTCTTGGAATGAGAGAGTCACTAGCCTGTTGGGATAACCCTTCAAAAGTGGTCACTGATAGGTTTCCACTACCCCGCCCCCTTGGGTACCATGCGAAGCTTGGGATGAGGACCAAGAAGAGACAACGAAGCAGGGTGAACTGCTTTCTCAAATTCAAAGAAAAGGGACATAAAAGACATGACCATCTCCACCTGCCCAGGGACTGCAAGCCCAGAGCAGGAAAGTGGTTCATGGGGAAACCCGGCTACATGAGAACTAGGAGCCCATCTGTCCTTGTGCCCAGTGCCTCTGTCTGGGAGATGCATCCTCCCCCTCCAGCCCCCAAGCACCAGACCTTATTCTGCCACAAGATATCTGTGCAGCTGGTATAAAGGGGGACGCGGAGAGGAAATCCTACAGTTGAATACACGGATTTCTCTCCTTCCCCTAAGTGACCATGACACACTAGAATTAGACCACACTTTCCTTCCCATGGCAATAACACACAGTCAAAACCAATCAGAGCCAGGATGGCAGGTCCAGGCAGATTGCCCCGGAGGACAGCATCCTCAGGGAATCTAATGTGGCATTTATGTAGAGATGCAGGGTGACAGGGCTCCTGCCTGAAGCCAGGGCTCAGCCAGGGGAGAGAAGGAATGATAAGCAGCAGGACCGGAAGACATCCTCTGGGGAAAACACCAGGGAGAGAGGATGAGGCGGCGGGGAATCCTGTGGGCACGAGACAAGAAAGAGGAAGGAAGGAACGAGGTCTGCTGGATAACAATGGAAAGGTGAGATAAACACAGGCTGTCACCTTCCACTTCAGTGACGTATCCGAAGCACCAAAGGCTGCTGGGTCCTCGGCGTAAGACAGGGAAGGCTCAACTACTCACCTAGGGGGACTGTGGGAAGGGGCAGGGACAAACAATATCTTGGATCTTACTCTTTTTTTTTTCTTTTTGGTACTGGGGATTGAACCCAGGGGCAGTCTACCTCAGATCTACACCCTCAGCCCTTTTTATTTTATTCCCTTTTTTTATTTTTTATTTTATTTTATTGGTTTTTTTTCTTTTTTCGGTACTGGGGATTGAACCCAGGGGCAGTCTACCTCAGATCTCTCCCACCCCCAGCCCTTTTTATTTTTTATTTTGAAACAGGGTCTTGCTAAGTTGCCAAGGGTCTCACTAACTTGCTGAGGCTGGCCTTAAACCTGTGATCTTCCTGTCTCTGCCTCCGAAGTGTGCGCCACCACGCCCGGCTCCTAGGCAGCTCCTTGTTTTTTTGTTTTTTTGTTTGTTTGTTTGTTTGTTTGTTTTTGCGGTACCAGGGATTGAACACAGGGGTGTTTTACCTCCGAGCTATACCCCCGGCCCTATTTTGTAGACTTTATTTTGAAACCGGGTCTCCCGAAGTTGCGGAGGGCCTCACTAAGTAGCTGAGGCTGGCTGCAAACCCAGATCCTCCGGTCTCTGCCTCCCAAGTACTGGCCCGGCTCCCTAGGCAGCTTCTTAAGGAATTCGGAGTTCACAGGTGCAGGGGTTAGATGAGAGTTTGGTTTGTTTGTGGTGTTTTTTCATTATTATTATTATTATTATTATTATTATTTCTTTATGTTTTTGGTCAACCAAGTATAAATTTCTGAGCAAGTTCACTGCCCTCCTCCTATCCAATGCATACTGCCCATCATACTTATTATTAGTTCAGTGCATTCTAATTATGCTTTGCACTTACCAAAAGAATGGCCTGACATATCTGTAGAGAAAGAAAAAGCATGCAGATCCCACAATACTTCAGTTCTTGGTGTTATACAGGAACTGCGAGGAATAACTGCAAGAAAGCTCTAAAGTGTCCCCATGTGGCAAAAGAAAAAAGTGTCATTTCATTACAGATTGGAGATGCTAAAACCTCCCTTTACAAACCTAAACCTTTCTCCCAGCACAATGTGGCACTAGAAGGTTTTTAGACTCGTATCCCTCACCCCAATTTAGTACTTGTTTTTTTTTAATTAACTTTAGAGTTGTATAACTATGTCCACAGTCCTGTTTCAGAACACTTCTGTCACCTCCAAAAGTTCTCTGGTACTAGTTAAAGAGCCCAGGTGTGGGGCCCCAGGGCCACCATGAAGTCCTGATGTAGGTGGAACTTATCCCTGGGCTCTGTGACCTCGGGTAAGGGCAGTCCACACACTCCTTATGGACTGGTGAGCAAATCTTAACCTACCTCACCAAAGAGTGTCCCCTGCACCTTGTACCCCCAGGGATGACGTCCCTTCCTTTTGTTCTGCCTCAGTGCCCAAGGGAGCCAGCCAGAGCCTCAGCAAACCTTCAAGTCAGTTCCAGGCAGTTCCAGATCAACCCTGAGTTCAGGTTTTTTCTGGGCTAGATCCAATCTTAGGCCTTCCTCCTAAGGCCTCTTTTCTCTGTTTATTTCACTATTTCTACTATTCCTTTGTCTTCAACACCTCTGCAAGGCTCTAAAGGTTGGGGGACCCTGAGATGAACATACTCCAGTGTTATATGGCAAAATATTTATCTGAGACTTGCCAAATTCATATTCATTCTCATATCCCCCCTCCACCCTTCCCCCTCCTCTTTTTCATCCTTGCATGTTCAGAAAATTACTGAAAGACATATTTCTAAACCCAGAGCATCCCTTCTTGCTTGGTAAATGCAGGACCTCCCACCCCACAGGTGAGTGTGGTAGGAAAGGATGATACCCAAGAAGTCAGAAAAAGGGGGCTCCTCCCCTTCTCAGCACACACTCACCCTGGATCACAACTGTCCTCAAGTTCACAGTGTGATCTCAGCAGAAATGCCACAGGTGGAGAGAGAGAGAAAGAGAAAAAGAAATACACATTGAAAGAAGAAGAGGTTTAAAACAGCAGAGGAGGGGGAAGCCCAAAGGAAGGAAACCAGAGAAGGGTGGGGGGAAGGCCCGGGAAGTGAAAGGAAAAGAAGAAAAGGAAGCATGCAGAGGAAAAGAGACGGTGAGACAGGCAGAGGGAGGGGCAGCACCGAGGACAGAAGCAGAGAAAAATGCCTAGAGAAGGACGGATGCCTCCTGCTGGGAGGGGGCCGCTGAAGAAGAGGCCAGTGGAAACCTGCCGCCCCCAACTACATGCACCCTACTTCCTCTCCCCACCACCCTGGGTTCTAATTTTGCCAGAGGCCAGAGCCAGGAACAAAATTCTTCTGCAATAGGACCTACCTCAGGTGCAAAGCTGGCCAGCTGTCCCTCCTCATCCTCGGGGATTCTGGGGCGGGAGGAGCATCCCTCATCCCGGAGGCTGAGAGTCCCAGGAAGTCCTCTGGGAGCCCTGCCGGCTCCAGTCAGGTGCAAAGATGGCTTGGAGCCCACCTTTCCTGGCAGCTGTGAGTCCATGTCCCAGCTGTGCCAACAGCACGCAGTTCATGTCCTCTGATGTTCGGGACACCACGTTCATATAAAGAGGCTCAGGGTCAGGGAAGGATTGGTGGATGAAATCCTTCACAGAAACTAGGTGGGGCCACAGCCTCTCTGTTTTTCTTCCATGTCTTAAGAAGAACTACCTAGGAGACCCCTCCCTAAACTGTTCCTGGGAGGGAGGAGCTCCATTTACCTCAGTCTCTGTCTGGGGAGATAAGAACTCCAGGATAACAGACCACTAGTGCTCTCGGCAAGGCCCAGCCCAGCTGCTTCTGGAGTAAGTCATTGTCCCCTCCAAGGGCTCCCCTTGTCATTTTGAAAGTCCTAACAGTGGTGTTGCTTTAACTGGGCAGTTGCTTAGCATTCAAGGTTCCAAAGATTCAGGTAAGATGAGGCAGTTTCGAAGACTTGGTGAGGAAACCAGGAAGAAAAGTCTAGGAAGGAAATTGGGGGGAACAGTTCCCTCTGCATTTTCCAAGGTCCTGCATCCCTACCCTGGTGCTACTAGCCCCTAAACCAATAAGTGGGAGGTGCTCCCATTTGAGAAGCTGGGAGTCTGTAGTCTGTTCTCCCTTGATGCCCGAATCAGAAGATGGAGAGAACCGTCTGGAAGGTTGCTACGGCAACCAGAGTCCCTGGAGAGCAAGAGCGAGGCTCTCCACAAACCTTTTACTTTCAGGCATGCTATGACTTGAAAAGGCAATGTTTGCTAGGAATGAGATGAGGATGATCACGTACACATATACAGAGATACATGCGTGTCCCGACATTGACCTTCAGCTGGAGGTGTCCCTTTGGCCACAAGACTGGGCCCTTCTCTTCTTTTCCCAAATAGCTAGGAGTAACTGAAGAGATTTGGAAAAACAGCACTTCCTGGCCTGGGAATAGGTTTCCAAATCATAAACACCTCTGTCCCTACTGTATTGCAGGTTTAGAGAAGCTGCTTTCCCAGGCAAGATGACCTCCAGCCTTAGAAGGCTCCCACCCACCAAGACTGTCTAAAGAGCATCCTCCATTCAGAAGGGTAAGAAGAAAGGCTGAGGCCCAGCCCAAGAGACCACACATGTAGGGGTGAGTAGCCCATTATGGCCTCTTCTTGGGCTTTGGGGCCACAGCAGAAACTCTAGGGGAAAGCTTACCTCTGGGGGATGGGGGACAGGATAATGAACTAAAAATCAAATCCCTTAGTGTGATCCACACATTTGCATAGTGTCTTCCCCGGCTTCCCAGATAAGTTCATGGACATTCACCATGAGGTAGGAGGGGGAAGACATAGATTTCCCATTTAATGGGGGTGGGGGAGAAACTGTGGCACAAGGAGGGACGGTGGCACCAACGTTACCCTGTAAAGCTGTGGCAAAATCCACATTCCAATCTGGCACTCACAGAAGCCACACTGCCTCTCAAATCCTCAACGGCTGTCCCTCCTAAGTTGCTCTTCGAGAAAATAATTATTTGTTTTTAATTCTCACCGAAGAGTCTTAAAGCATAGATATAAGATTAAAAGCATGTTAACAGTCCCTTAGGTTTCAGAACTGTACTCAGAAGAGATCAGAACAGTATATCACTGTTTCTCGAAGGCAAAAAAAAGGGGGGGAATGGCTATATTACTGAGAGAAAAATGAGAGGAAGAGGGCAGGGGGTAGATGGCAGTAGTTTCACAAGGAAGAAGATGGCTTAGTCCAGGTGGGAGCCCCACCAGGTTATCTTACCACTGAGAGCAGGCCAGATGCAGCTCCAAGGGGGCAGAGCAGGCTGATGTTTGCTTGACTCAGCAAAAGCCTCTAACAGTGCAGCTGTCAGCAAAGGAACAATGCTGGGTCCTTACTCTAAGCCACACACATCATCACCCACCAAATGGGAAGACACCTTTGCTGGCATCCAATGCATGCTTTCATCTGTCTGCAGATCTAAACTGGGGTTGCCTTAGAAAGCCTTCAAATTCCCAGGAAGAAGGGTAGAGGGCTAGAGAGGGTTTGGGGGAAAATGAGGGGGGAAAAAACCCTGCTGTCTACAACAAGATTCCTCTGCCCTTCCAAGATGACAGTCTCTGCTTAGCAGCAATTTGCTTCAGATTTGTGGTCTAGCCAGTGGCCTGATTGTCCTCAGCCATTTTTCCTGGCCCTGTGGATCCTTTTTCCAGTTCCTACGCACAGGAAGGCACTTACACAAAAAGAGTATTTGGTTCTGAGAAGGAACCTTCCTGGAAGCAAGAGAGCGAGAAAGCGAGAGAGTGAGAGAGAGAGAGCGAGAGAGAGAGAGAACAAGAGTGAGAGCGAGAGAGAGAGAGAGCGAGAGAGAGCAAGAGAGAGCGAGAGAGAGACAGCAAGAGAGAGAGCACGCAAGAGCGAGAGCGAGAGAGAGCAAGAGAGAGAGAGAGTGAGAGCGGGAGTGAGAACGAGAGAGAGAGAGCAAGAGCGAGAGCGAGAGAGAGAAAGAGAGAGAGTGAGAGCGGGAGCGAGAACAAGAGAGAGAGTGAGAGAGAGAGAGCAAGAGCGAGAGCGAGAGAGAGAGAGAGAGAGATCAGAGAGAGTAGGTCTAAGTGTAGACCAAAGACCAGTGTCTCCTATACCAGTTCACACCTTGGAGAATCCATTGGCCTCTTTGGTCCAGACTGACCCTTGTGTCCTCCAAATGGTCCAGTTTAATTTACTTCCTTTCATTCCATCCAAGATTGAACATGAATAACATATTCTGAGGCTGTACTGCTAAAGACTCTATGCAGGGTCCTCAGCAGGATGACCAGCGGATGTTAGAGGTCACTGAAATAAAATAGCACATTAAGTGGCGTTTCCATCTTCCAGCTTCTGCTGGTTATCAAATGACCAGAAGCTAAGACAGGTGCATGTGCCCCCAAAGCAAAGGATGCTAAGGAGAGAGAGAAGACCCAAGGCTGGCTGGCTTCTGTTCTACTGACATTGCTGCTCCTAAAGTTATTACAAGTCCCAGACATGAAAAGTCAGAGTCTTGAGGGAAGGTCAGGCAGAAATGTATATCTCATCCATGTGACAGAAGATGGGCATGACTGGGTGGCACCGTTGGAATTTTGAAAATGTCACTCAGATGGATATACCTTGAATGCTGTGGGGATGGAGCAACAAGGTTGACAGTCCAGGGACTTTGATCCCAGTTGCAGTGTACTGGGTGTGAGGGAGGGATTCAAGAGGTCGATGGAGCTAGGGTGAAAGTAGTAAGGAGGAGAAAGAAGCCTAAGAGATGGTTTGCTTGATGTGCCCCTTCCCCTGCAGGCCCTGCCCTAGTGGGTCAAACCTCTGTGAGCATCCTTTTCTCTGCATATGCCCGATGTGGAGTGGGAAGGTAGCTGGGCCTCCGTTCCCGGGTGGCCTCGGAGAAGTCAGCCTTGCCCAGTCCATTGTCGGTCACCTTCAGGTCTGGTGTTGGCTGCCCACATGTGACGTGGGTATACTGGCCTTGCTCCTCCTGCTCTGTCTCCCGATGGTAGAAGTAGTTGAAGTTGGAGACGATGACCGGCACGGGCAGGGCGATAGTGAGGACCCCCGCGATGGCGCACAGCGAGCCCACGATCTTGCCACCCACGGTCATGGGGTACATGTCCCCGTAACCCACCGTGGTCATCGTCACTACTGCCCACCAGAAGGCATCCGGGATGCTGGGAAAGAGTGAATCGTCATCATCAGCCTCTGCGAAGTAGACGGCGCTGGAGAAGAGGATGACGCCGATGAAGAGGAAGAAGATGAGCAGCCCCAGCTCCCTCATGGACGCCTGCAAGGTCTTGCCCAGGATCTGCAGCCCCTTGGAGTGGCGGGAGAGCTTGAAGATGCGGAACACCCGGACCAGGCGGATCACCCTGAGGATGGCCAGGGACATGGCCTGCTGCCCGTTCTGGCCTCCCCCTCCACTGGCTGACTGCTGCTCCTGCTGCTGCACCAGCTCGGTGCCCAGGGTGATGAAGTAGGGGAAGATGGCCACCAGGTCAATGATGTTCATGATGTTGCGGAAGAAGGCGGGCTTGCTGGGGCAGGCGGAGAAGCGCACGAGCAGCTCAAAAGTGAACCAGACGATGCACAGAGTCTCCACCAGAAAGAAGGGGTCCGTAAAGAAGGAGCCCCCGACAGTGCTGAGTGAGGACGAGCCCCCTGTCCCCAGGCCTCCAGACGTGATCCCAGGATGAAATGTATAGGAATCATCTTCGTCCTCCTCTTCCTCCTGACTCCCCCTGGAAGCGGGGGAGACTCGGCTCACACCACCATCACTGCCTCCACCGCGACCATCCGCACGGAACTGGGGCAGGGTCTCCAGGCAGAAGATGACGATGGAGATGAGGATGACCAACACGGAGACGATGGCGATGCCTCTGGCGGGCCCCGAGCTCTCCGGGTACTCGAAGAGAAGCCACACCTGGCGCTGGAAGGGCTGGGAGGGCAGCGGCTTCTCGTCCTCGCCACCCTCGGGCAGGCAGCCCTCGTCCTCCCGGAAGGCCGCCAGCGCCTCGTCGCCCAGTTGGTAGAAGCGGATCTCCTCCAGGAAGATGTCCAGGGGCACGTTGACCGGCCTCCGCAAGCGCCCCCCGGACTGGTAGTAGTACAGGATGGCATCGAAGCTGGGCCGGTTGCGGTCGAAGAAGTACTCGTTCCTCAGCGGGTCGAAGAAGCGCACCCGGCGGCCGGGGTCTCCGAGCAGCGTGTCGGGAAACAGCGACAGGGTGCGCAGCTGCGTCTCGAAGCGCAGCCCGGAGATGTTGATCACCAGCCGCTCGCTACTACAGCAGCCCCCGCCGCCGCCGGCCTCGGGGAAGTCTCCCGCATCCTGTTGCTCCCCCTCCGGCCCACGGACCTCCCCCGGCGCCGCCAGCGTAAGGGATTTCTCGGATCTCATGTCCCCTTGTCTGTGCGCTCCCCGCCACTAGGACGGCGCCCACGACACAAGCTCGGGCGCGCGGCACCCGCCTCCCGGCTCCCGGAGGCGCCCTCTCTTTAGGGTGGGGCTCGCGGTCTGACCTGGCGTTTGGATCGGTGAGTCCCCGAAGCCCTGGTCCCTGCAAGGCGGGGTCTGGGAGGTGACCCGGGCGCAGAGGACTTGGCTCCGCGCTTCCAGGACCCGCGCCTCGGTGATGGAGCTTCCCGGGATGCCTGGAATCGCAAAGTGGCGCGCGTGGAACCGGCTGCCCGAAACAAAACGCGTGGCTTTGCCCCTTGCCTGCCTGAGGCTGGGCTCCGGGACGCAGGGGTCCGCCCTCCAGACGAGCTGGCTCTTCCCAGCGCCCACTGCGCTGGTCCAACAGCTCAGGCACCCCGGCTGCTGCCGCTGGTACCGAAGCGCCAGATGCGCCTCCCTCTGGCTCCGCAAAGACTCCTGCCCGGGCTCGGCCTCCGCCCTGCGTCCACCGCGGGGCTCGCCCTGGCCCAGGTCGCGGTTCCAGCCGCCTCCGCCGCCACCTCCTCCCTAGAAGCTGCTCCACAGGCCTCGGGGAGGGTCCTGCGGCCGCCCCGGCGCCGGAGCGCGGGGACCCACCTCCCCACGGCTGGAGCCTTCGCCGCAGCCGCCGCTGCAGCGGCCGCTCTGTCCTTCCTCCCAACACACACTCTCCAAGTGACGTGGCAGGCCCCGCCTGCTGCCCCCTCCCACCCCACTCCCACATCACACCCCTCACCCAGCCAGGGGCTGCGGAGAGCCAGGGAGCCGTGGAAATGGACACCTTGCCTCCCCAGGAATCTTGCCCGCTCTGCCTTTCACACATTCACACGCAGGGCCCCTCCAGACTGGCGCCGGGACCCTAGTGCCACACCCCCTCCAACCCCGCAAACGCCTTTTCTCATTTCGATTTACCGGGTTGACCTCAGCTCCATTTCATCAATACAAAATTACACCCCGAGCCCCAACACACCCCTCCCCACCGCTGAGCACACTGCGCCTCCCTCAGCCAGACAGCTAGTGAAAAAAAAAACCAAACCCCATGTTGTCCCTCTGTATGCGCTCATTTGCCACTGTCTCCAATATCTATTGAAAAGGGGGGTTGTTTCTGAAAATGTCTTGAGAACTTCCAAATTGGATTATGTTCCTATGGAATTTAATTCCCCCAGGGAATCGCCCTTGGCAAACCTGGGAGGGCCAGGCTGCCACTCTCCTAGGATGACAAGGTGACAATATCAAAGGGGTGGGGACCCTACCCATGCTTTCCCCATCAGACGTTGTCCTTCTCCTGGGGAGTACTGGGAATGTGATGCAGCAGTCCCAGTGAAGAAAGAACCAGAAGATGGTGGCATGGAAGATACCATACCCCAGGAACATGTAACCCAGGAAACCTTTGCTCCCCGCCTCCCTGGGAGTGCAGCTGGAATCTCTGCCCGTTAGACAGCCAAGAAAAGGGAGGAGAGGGTTTTATTTTATATTTTATATTTTTATTTTATATTTTAAATCATAGTGATATATATATCACTATGAACTACATTATATGAGACTATAATGCACCAATAAAAATATTAAAATTTTTCAAAAAAAATAGCCGCAGTTACTGAGCACCTAATATGCACCAGCCACAGTCTTTACCAGAACAATGGCTCTGCTCCTAGGTCTTGCACAGTGAAGCCTCACTGGGCAGTGTTTGGGCAGGGCAAGGCTCGCAGTCAGGGACCACTTGACTCCCTAAGTCTCCCGGAGGATGCGGCTAAGATGCCCTCTGTCCGCTTCTGGGAGAGATCATATAGTCTTTCTTCACTACATCAGATGCTTGAGGGTCTGGACAGGGAGGGCCCATCTGATCTTTTCACACTGCCACTTCTAGGTAGGTTGGCGTTTGCTTCTCTGTGTCTGTTTCCCCCTTTCTGGCTGACTGGCAGGAATAAATTGACTGACAGCTGCAAGGTGTTTTTGCGTAGCTGCTTCTGAAGAAGAGTTCATTGAAGATAAGGACGAGAATGATACTTTCAAACCACAAGATGCATATATGAGTTCTTTAGCACAAAGCGTTTTAAAACCACAGTGGTTCTCAGCAGCATTTGCTCCCAGAGGGACAAGGGGAAGGAGGGCGCTGAGGCTCCTGGATCTGTAGGGAAGAGGTCAGGTGGCCAGTGGAAGAGAAGCTAGCTCTAGAGCTCCCTGCATCCTCACTGTGTGCCTGTCCCTCACCAGGTCTACCAGGCAACAGCCTCAGCTTCCCTTCTGTGCTGCTGGTCTCCACTCCCTCCCAGCCTGTTTCAGTGAAGGGTGAGAAAGCAAGGAGACCAAGTTTGCCCAGTCGATTGGTTTCCCATTTACAGGTTATATAATTAAGCAATTTGGTCTTCATGCAAAAGTTGCTCCATTAAAAAAATGAACTTTTTTTTAAAGGAAAGCGACAATAAATACAACATAGGAGATACTCTCTTACCCTTGTCCAATTATCTGTAATAATTTTCTGGATTTACATTGACTAGCCCGTGATTCTTTTTGTTTGTGTTTTCAACACTTACAATGAATTATTTACTTGCTTGTTCATTTTCATCTTGTCTGTTTTTATCCCAGAGGTTGTCAACTGGGTCAGTAACTGCCAAACAAAGAAGCATGGGGTGGAACCAGCGCTCCGCACAACCTGATAGGTGGCAGGAACCCCGTTCAAGTACTCAGGTTAGGGTGGCTGGCGCTGCCTGCCACCCTACAGGCAAAGTTGATGATGTTCTGTGGTCACATCAGGCATAAGGCTGTGCCCCAAGAAAGGTTTCATTGTGCATGGGGAGATTTCCCTGGGAGAGAAAACCATTAGCAAATTCATGAATCAGAGTTCTGTTTTTAGTTCTTTTGTGAAATAGACTCATTTCGTAGTTTAAGAAAATCCCCATGCCTAACTTTTTCCTCCTAAGCATATATTAAGGTTGCATAAACTCACACCCTCAGAAGTGCTGGTTCCCAGGAAGACAGGAGGCTCGACTCGCTCCACAGACACTGCGGTGCTGCTGCTAGTGACAGGTGACGGCTTCCCCAACAATACACTGAGCACAATCTTACGTCAGCACAGATTGTTTCTTGTTCTGTTGTCTCTAGATTCAGATGTTTGCGATGATCATGGTGGGGCCATTCATTTATTTAACTAGGATTTATTTGAGCAGCTACTGGGTGCTCTGCCTAGTGCCAGGCACTGAGAATTTGACAATGATCTAAGCAAGGTGGTTTATCTTATCAGCTTTGTGTGTGTGTGTGTGTGTGTGTGTGTGTGTAGGGGGGTACTGAGGATTGAACTAGAGACATTCTACCTCTAAGCTACACCCACAGCCTTTTTATTTTTTGTTTTGAAACGGAGTCTGACTAGGTCGCTTAGAGTCTCACTATGTCACTGAGGCTGTCCTTGAACCTGCCTCCTATCTCAGCCTCCCAAGTACTGGGATTATAGGCGTATACCACCACCACACCTGGCAGCTTATATTTTTATGCAACACATTACATTCTAAACAGAAAATATTCACAGTAAACAAACAAGAAAGACAAACTTTACATAATGTAGTAAGTGCTTTGAAGAGAAGGATACTATATCAGAAATGAACCTGGGGACTCAGCTTTGAATAGGGCGTTGGTGAGTAAATTCCCCTCTGAAGTAGGATCTCAACTGAGAATTCAAAGATGGGAATGGGCCAGCCACACTAACAAGCAGGAAGAGCGTATCCTTCAGAGACAAGTGCACAAGCCCTGAACTAGGCAGGTCATGGGTGTCAATGGATCATAAAGAAGGCTATATGCTAGAGAGGTACAAGATGAGGTCGAAGAAGAAGCAAGAGATGAGCTCTCAGGGGACCCGCTGATTCGGTTTTGTCTTAAGTGCTAAGTGAAGCCAGTGATGTTCTCAAGCAGAGAGTTGATGTGATTTACATAGAGTGACGTGAGAATGAGTTACACCTGGGCAAAAGAAGGAACACAAAGACCAGAAAATTGCGGTTGTGGGGGAAAGACAAAGGTGACTTGAGCTGGGGTAAATGTAGACTGAGTAGAGACAGAATGGAGGCTGGGGAGTGGAGGACTGGGGTGGTGACTTTAAGAGACACAACCAGTGGGAATTGGTTTTCCACAGGACATGAGAAATAAGCAAGGAATGCTAGGTTTGGGGTTTGAGCAATGTTATAGTTAGATATCAAATGTCCCCTAAAGAGTTCATTTATTAATATTCAGAGTTGATACAGTTGAGTCATGAGGGTTGTAATCCCAGCAGTGGATAAATCCCTTGTAATGGATTTACCCGGGTGGTACCCAGTAGTCCGGTAGGGTGTGGCTGGAGGCGGTCCCTGGGGTGCAGTCTTGGAGATTATATATATGGTTCCTCCTCCCCCAGCTCTGTCTCTTACTTCCGGCCTCCATGCTGTAAGCACAGTCCATGTGCTCTCCCTTTCTCCGCTTCCTGTCGCCATGCACTGAGATCCAAGGTCCCTGGCCTCACACGGACTGAACCCCAAACCGTAAGAAAATAAATCTTCTTTCCTCTGAGTTACGTGGTCAATTTTTTAGGTTATAGCTGCAAGATTGCTGACTGGAACAAGCAACCAGGCAGGTTAGTGGTGCCAGCACTTGAGAAAGAGAACATGAGGGATTAAACAACTCGGTATCAATCAAGACCCCATTTTTACATAGGCATGTTAAATTGAAGAGATAAATTAGACATGCAAACGAAGACATCAGTGAAGCAGTTGTTTATTCAAGTCTAGAATATGGACGAGAAATATAGGATTTTAAAATTTTAAACTAAGAAATATTTAAGTCTATGGCACTAAAGTCTTCCAAGAAAACAAGATACAGATCCCTTGAGGAATGTACCAAACAAGATGAGCACATATGGCACATAACTTGATAACCATTTATATTCTTAGTGTGTGTGTGTGTGTGTGCGCGTGTGTGTGTGTGTGTGTGTGTGTGTGTGTGTGTGTGAGACAGAGAGAGAGACTGGGGGATGAACCCAGGGGCATTCTACCTCTGAGCTAAACCTCCAGCCCTATTTTATTTTTTATTTTGAAACAGGGTCTCACTTAGTTGCTGAGGACCTCTCTAAGTAGCTGAGTCTGGCTGTGAACCTGTGATCCTCCTGTCTCAGCCTCCCAAGTACTGGGATTATCAGGCATGGGCCACTATACCTAGCACAATTTATATTCTTAAGTCAGCCCCAGGCCCTAAATTGTTCTTATCTCAAGTACATAAATGATCAAGTACATAAATGATCTCAAGTACATAAATGATCCTATTTTCCAGACTTCTTTTTATTACATTTTGTGTTTTGCTGTATGTGTGCCTGCCAGCGCGTGCTTGTCATCACCTGCAGTCGGATCCCTGCAGGTGTCTTCTGGGAAAGGAGGATGGCAGTGACAGTCTTGCCTAGATGGTGCATGATCAGCTCCTTGACTGCTTTCTCGGTGGTCACCTATGCACAAGGACACACACCCATTCCTGAGCTGATTCCACCGGGGAATGCATACACTCAGGGCCAGTCGGAAGCAGAGGTATGAGTCAGACATCATGTCCCTCGTCCCATGTCTACACGCCTCTGGGCAAAGCTTGTGCCTTGTACTCCAGTTCCCCAGGATGTCCTATGTGGAAGTCCCTCTGACCAAAGACACTCGTTGCCCACAAGACCCAGCCCCCTCCTTCCTGTTACCCCATTCACCCTTTTGCTCAGGGCCTTGGCCATTTTTATTCCTCCTAACTTTCTCCTGCTTTCTCTGCTAGGGTGATGAGGGAAGGAAGTTTGGAATCCTGGGAGACAAGATGAGTGATTGGATGATTTGCAACCAATTTTTGCTATTTTTCCTTTTCTTTCCATCTCTCAACACACACACACACACACACACACACACACACACACACACACACACTCCCTCCAAAATTTGGTCATATAAGAGTTACATTAAAATAAAATCAGAGTCGGATGTGTTGGCGCACACTTGTAATCCCAGTACTTGGAGGCTGAGACCGGAGGACCTGGGTTCGTGGCCAGACTCAGCTACTTAGTGAGGCCCTCTGCAACTTAGTGAGACCCTGTTTCAAAATAAAGAATAAAAAATAGGGCTGGAGGTGTAGCCTGGAGGTAGAATGCCCCTGGGTTCAACCCCCGGTACCGCAAAAAATAAAAAAATAAATAAAATCAGATATCTTGAATTTTGAGTGCTAATATTCTGCCAATAACACCCATTGTTTTCACAAACTTATTGAAGTATCCCATCCATGCTCGATAGCATAGCTCTTAGAACTAATGTCCCCTTCCATTAAGTTAGTGGTTGGAAGCAGAGTGGCCATTTCCTTCCTCCTAGGTCTTCCCCATGGCCAAGTGGACAGGAGGAAGGATAAATACAAAAACCTGTCCTATAAATAAGTACTATTTATAATGAACTGCCTACCCAAAGTTCTTACTGACGACGAGGAGGATGTCAATTACAAAATGGCGATGGTGACGATGATGCTCCAGAACTCACTAGAGAAGAAGCCAGCAGCTTCCATTTGAGTGAGGATGTACATCGGAAACGGAATGCATTAGTCCTCTGTGCCATGCAAGTCAACAGCCTTAGGGAAGGGTTCTGCCTGCCAAGAAATACATCTCTGAGAAACTCCTTACCCTTCAGGGACGATCCCAAGAGAGCTTGTCAGTATCAAAGTCTGCAATCCACTTCCTCCTGCTGTTTCCTTATTGTTACTGTCATCACTGCTGCTTTCCACATCTCTCCAGCTCTGCCTTTCAGGAACATGGGGACTTGTATTCTTTAGCTCACCTGTGGCCCAATGGTACCAGACAAATGTGGCCAGTGAGTTATAAACAGAAGGGATGCATGTCTCTATTGAACCAAACTACTTAATTACCAATGGAAAGGTCCCCAGAGCCTTCTTACCCCGGACACAATGACCAGTATCACTCAAGAGGATGGCTGCTCTGTCCGAGGTGTGTGCCACCGTGAGGTGACATGAAGCTGGGTCCCCAGCCAAAGCAGCAGTAGTGTGACTGGGAAACAATCCTTTGTTGTTCTAAGCCTCTGATGTTCAGGGACTGATTTGTTATCACCACACAATTGACTCCATTCAGACCTTGGTGCCCACAAGTGAGAAGTTGCTAAAACAAAACACGATTCTTGACATTGGCTCAGGGGCAAGATGATAGGCAGCAAAGAAGCTTTACTGGAGGCCGCTGCAGGCAATCCACATCACGAGTGGCAAAATATTTGAAAAACCTTTGCTCTGATCATTTGGAAGGCAGATGAAATTTGCATATCTAGGAAGAGGTTCAAAAACAGATTGTTACTATTATATAGTGCCTAATATTGACTGAAGGTGAAAATGTATTGGACCGCGAGCTGGCCACTTAGCCAGAGGAGATAAAGTAGACAAGAGGGAGTCCACAGATGTGGGGAATTTCAGGGTTGACAGACGTAACTATGCCTCATCCCCCCAGATAAGTATGTAAGTACTTTTGTATAGATAGGTTGATCAGGACTCAGGCTTGCCTCATAGAAAATCCTCTGAACGGAATAAGGTGGGTTAGGGCAAAAACTCAACAGTGGTAGCTTCCAAAAGAGTAATTAGACAAAGTGACTCAGGAGAGAGAGACAGAGGGAGAGGGAGGGAGGGAGAGAGGGAGAGAGAGACTGAAATGAGGGTATAACCTCCCTCAGAAAATAAGTAGACTTGTATTACCCTCTCTAGGGTTCATCTTGAGAATAACCATAACTGTGCTTAATGACTATGGCACAAAAGCTGCCTGGAACAGAGGGGGAAAAGTCAAAAAAGACTTTCAGGCAGTCTGTGTTAGTCAGCTTTCCATTGCTCTGACAAAATACCTGACAAAGTCAACTTGAAAGGAAGAAAGGTTTGTTTCAGCTCACAGTTTCAGAGTTTTCAGTCCATGGTCACTTGGCCCCATTACTTTGGGCCTGTGGTGGCACAGTATATCACGGTGGGAGCCCATGGTGAAGGAGGCTGTTCACTTCATGGCATCTGGGAAGCAAAAAGAGAGAGAGAAAAGAGCTGGGGTACCAATATCCCCTTCAAGAGCACGCCCCCAATGACCTAACTCCCTTCCTCCTAGGCCCCACCTCCTGAAGGTTCCACCAGCTCCCATTAGTGCCACAGGCTGGTGACCAAGCCTTCAGCACGTGAGCCTTTGGGGATATTTAAGATCAAAACCATAACATGGTCATACTGCTAAAGGAACCAGACCTACTAAGGAACCATTCATGACTGTTCAGGACCTGTAGGGGGCCCCTAAATTTTGATGGTCAAGAAGCAGAATGCAGAAGTTGCTCAGTCCCTGGGGAGAATATCATATACAATGCCCCTCTCCGCTATGACCCAGGAGGATAACAGGAAGAACCTCTAGAGGGAAAAGTCAAGGACCAGAGATGAGTGGGCTGGGAGCCCTATCCAAGCATCCAAATGATATCTACCTCTGCTTAGCAGGATTTCAATGATGGCTCTGCTTCCTCCATCTTACCCTCTTCTAAATGGGAATATTAATTGCGGTACCCTATTCCAAATGAACCATTGTATGTTATGTTATGGGAGAGGGACAGACAACTTGTCCTTTGGATTCCTAAGTCTCTAAACTAGGAGGATCTATATCATAATTGATGTGGAGACTGGAATATGTCACTCCCTAATGTAAACACTACCTACTGCACATCGCAAGAGATTCCAGAACTTTGGCTCAATACCAGGACTGGGTAGACCTTTGGCGTTGGCTACCAAATTGGGAGCCAAACTTACCATGATGAAAAGGGTGGAACGTAGGAATTATTGCTGCTGTTTATCAAATATTTCCAGCTCTCCACCTCCTAGGCACATAGTAGGATCATGCTCTTCTTGGTCTTCGTATGGATGGGTGGGAGTCATGTGACCAGATCCAGCCGATGAGTCATGCCATGTGTCATATATGGCCTGCAGTACCTAGTTGTCGGAGCTCTTTCCCCTGCCATAATGATCCATAGCACTTGAGAAGGGGGCAGCTCCATTAGCTTATGACCCAAACTTAAAGACAGAGCCCCAGGAATACCAGGGCTACATATATAGTCTGATGAAGAAATAGTCCTTTAGTATAACGCACTGAGACTTATGGGCTGTTTGTTACTGCAGCATAACCTCATCTCTCCTGACTAATACACTTACTTGCATTCCTGCTTAGAAGAAACATACAACACAAAGATGATTAATGGTCTCTTTTCTATGGCTAACAAAGAGAATTGAACAGAAATCATGATTTCAAAAGCTTAACTTTGGCCAATGCCCTTGCTCTCATTATTTCTTACTTCTCCTTCTACCATACCATTCTGTAGAAATCTTTATGTGTTTTTATATTGAACTGGTCTGGAATTTTTTCTCTTCTTGTTCATTTTCTGACCTACCTCTGTATCCCTGGGGTGGCAGCAACCTGCTATTTAACTCGACCCTGCCGCCCAGTCCCGTCCCGTCCCATCCCATCCCTTCCGCAGGATCATAAACCTGGCTAAGTCTTTACAATAAAATGTAAGTTCCTTCTGTTGACTAACATTTCAATAAGTATTTTCTAAAGACACTAATAGTTAATTTTAAGCACTTAATGAGTGCCTACTGTGTTCTAAGCATTTTGCTAAGAGCTAAGAGGTAGAAGCGTTTCCCATTCTCCTTTTATTTATTTTATATTTGTATTTTGGCAGTGCTGGAGATGAAACTAGGGCCTCACACCTGCTAGGTAAGAGCTTTACCACAGAGCTACATCCCCAACCCTCCTTGTTTCAAAAATGAGAAAGCAGAAGCCCAGAGAAGTTAAATAATTTCCCAGTGCACTGAGTTAGCAGGTACCAGAGCAGGCATCAAACAACTCCCACACTGAGTGCAAAGCCCAGATTGGAGGCTCTCTGCTCCTCCAAGCCATGCTCTAGGCCCTGCTCTGCACAATTCTAGTTGTGCATCATGTTAACACATATGTGTAAACACACACATACACACACACATCCCTATTTGAATGAGTTTGGGACTCCTACACTTTGTCACAGAGAGGTTTACAATAGACATTAAAATCGTAAAGGCTCTGACACATTCCTTAACATTATTTAACCCAATATTTCCCAAATGGATTTAGCCATGGAAACTGACTTGTCACCAAGCCCTACATTTCAAGAGACTCGTGTACTGAAGAACACAATTTCAGAAATGAGATCACAGAAAACAAGCCCTGGGAGAGATGGTGACCAACATCTCGCCCAACCACATTATTTTTCTGATGCCAGAATAGGAATCTAAAATTAATAAACTTCTTTTTTTTGTACTGGGATTGGAACCCTGGGGCATTCTACCTCTGAGCTACAACCCCAGAGCTTTTTATTTTTAATTTTGAAATAGTGTATCACTAAGCTGCTGAGGCTGGCCTCGAACCTGTGATCCTCCTGTGTCAGCCTCCTAAGTACTGGTATTACAGGCGTGCGCCACCACACCCAGCTAACAAATCACTTTTCCATGGTCTTATGGCTTATGATGACTAGAATCTAGATCTCTTAATTCCCTGTTAGCCAGAATTATGCTACTCCATAGGTTATAAATAGCAAATTCTTCCAGGACAAATTTTTTTCTGGCAAAACAGAGAGAAGCACAAGTTTCTCCTGGCTTCCAAGCTGTACCTAGTAGGTACTTAGAGTATCTACTACCAAGTGTTAGCTGATGAGTGACAATGAGGAACAGAAGAAGGAAAAAGCAACTAAGAAGATGGGGTGACTGGATCAGGTGGCGTATTCAGAGAACGCTGGTTACTAATCAGGTGATATAAATATTGTTTTTGCAGCACTGATGGAATAAAAGAAAATTCTGCATGGCTACATATGTGAACATGTGTGTATGTGGGGGGCACGTGTGTGCGCACCCATGCACATACATGTAAGAGGAAGAGCGTGAGATGGGAGCAGGATGTCAAGCTGGACAAGACACGGCGTCTCATTGCAGATATTTCCCAAAATAGTAGACACAAGGAGAATGAGTACCAAAAACAGCTCAAAAAAGCCAAGAGCAGGAAAACTGTGACTTTCGGGGTATGTTGGAGAAAGATGGAGAAAATATTTCCCTGCCCCTACCACCACTGGAATGACACACAAATTCTTAGAATATGATGGGGAAGAGGCACACCTTGAACTTTTGACACAGTTAAAGAAATTTTAGTTTCCATTTTTCTACCTATTGTTTATTTTTCTACATGGTCCTTTTAGTTCTGAAACAAATCAAAGGGCTTTCTGGTTAAGAATGGGAAAGTCTGACAGATGGTTTGTTTGTGATAGATAGCCTAAGGCAAAAGTTAAATTGCTTTGCTTCAAAACAAAAGAAAAATGATTTCCAATTTTTCCCCAAGGAAAGGAATTTGGGAAAGACTATAAATTGCAAAAGAAAACTTGGGGGGGGGTTGCATGCCTATAATCCCAATACGTGGGAGGCTGAGACAGGAGGGTCCCAGGTTCGAGGCCACCCTCAGTAACTTATCCAGACCCTCAGCAACTTAGCAAGACCCTGTTTCAAAGTAAAAATAAATAAATAGAATAGGGCTGGGGTGTGGTTCAGAGGTAAAATTCTGCTGGATTCAATCCCCAGTACCCTGCTCATACACCCCACCCCACCCCCCACACACACAATATTGTAAACGAGAAGACATTAGAAGGACGGCTCTTGAATGACAGATCCCCAAAATAGAGTGGGAAGACCAAGGTCCCAGAGATGTTACCTGTAAGATACAGACTCAGTGGGGGTGCCGCGATGTGACAGTGATGTCTGAGGTCTGCTTTTAGACTGTTTCTATTCTGGACTTGAATCTCCCTTCCTGACTCGGGGAGTGAGAGGAGGAAGGGGGACTTTCAGGAGCATGCCGACGCAAAGAGCGGGCTCCACTGGGCACCACTCACTTGCATTTTTCCCTTTGGTGCAAATAGATGGAAGCAGTAGGATGCAAATAGATGGAAGGGTGACATACCCCTGGTGGTGGGGTATGTCACCCTTATTCGCACACTCCAGACAGAAAGCCACTGATCCTCCGCCCAGTGAGTCACCATTGTATATGTTTATGCCAGGCGGTGTCGTGCATCGGTAATCCTAGTCCTTGGGAGGCTGAGACAGGAGGATCTCAGGTTTGAGGCAATTTAGTGAGACCCTCAGCAACTTAGCCAGACCCTGTTTCAATTATCCATGAATTATCTATGAATTATCTTTTTAAAAAAATTATCTATGTTTTGGGCCTCTGTGATGCTGTTTCCCTTCCTGATGAGCAAAGGTGTCATTTTAACATTCTGGCTCTCCTGTGTTACCCTTGTAATGAAATAGCTGGGGCTAAATAATGCAAAACTCCCGACCCACTGATGGTAACTTCGCTTTTTTTAACTACAGTTTCTAATTCACTCAAAGGAACAAATTATGTTTTATGGCCTTTTATAAAATATTCATTCCCTCCTCCCCCAGCGCTCTCCGTGGTTCAGGAAGCCAGCAAATGGCCTGGTATGAGGAGGATCTCATTTCCTCCCAGACATGATTTACAGAGGTCAGCCAGGCTCCCAGCCACAGAGAGGGGTGCAGATGCCTGGACCGACTGAAAGAAATCCCCCTGCATTGTGCTCCTCCTAGACCCCCCTTTCAGGAAATTCAGAAATGGGGCTAGGGAAGATGTAAGGCAGACAGGGCCAGGAGCCCTGTGCACTTCTTTGTGATCTTACACTCTGTCCACTTCTTGCAGGTAAAAAGCCTTGCCCAACACCCCCACCGGTGGCCTCTTCCTCCGCATCCTCTTCTCTGACGTGTGTGTTATTTCTGGCCAAATCTGAGTCCAGGGCAACAGCAAGGTGCCCAGGACCCAGAGATGGGAGGACCAATTTGTGGAGGCTGGGGTGGGAGGGAGCAGGGAGAGGAGCCCAGGCGATGGCTATAGGTGGTGATACCCCACTTCCTGTCCATTTCCATGTCCCATTCCAGGGACCACGGGGTACATGAACGTAACAACATGAACGGTGACCTTTTTTGGTGTGTGTGGTACCAGGGATTGAACCCAGGGGCATTCTACCACTGAGCTACAAGCCCCTCCCCCTGAAACAATTTTTTACTTTTTGTTTTGAAACAGGGTCTTGCTAGGTTGCTAAGAGTCTCACTACTTGCTAAGGCTGTCCTCGAACCTACGATCCTCCTGTCTCAGTCTCCCAAGTACTGGGATTAGAGGTGTGTGCCACCGCGCCCAGCAATGGCGACCTTCTTTTGTGGGTGCTTTACACTTCATAAGGATGTTCACATCGTGAGCCTTGAGCACTAATGTTGAAGCCAGAAGCCAGGCCAGGCCCTGCTGCTCAGTCGCCTGCGTTGCCTTACTTCCATGGGCCTCAGTTTCCTTTCCTGCACAGTGAGGAGCTTGGACAGGAGGACTGAGGTCCAGTGTCAGTTATAATCCTAGTGCTGTAACCCTCAGGTCTGCCTGCATGCTGGTAGTTCTAGGCTTCGATGGCTGCAGAGGGTCTCTGAGCTTCTGCTTGCTGACTGGTAGAAAGAGACACATTTTTCCAAAGAAGACAGCAGAAGCAAGTCCCTGATGGGAGTGATCCTCCCAATCCTGGTCTGGCCTTCACTGTGACACTTGACAGGCCCTTCCCGCAGGGAAGGAGTGGGCTTTATGCAGGCTGATCTTCGGGGGTCTAGGAGGGGAGGTGAGGGGACCTGTGCTTCCTGCTGCATTAGTCACGTCCAGACACAGAGAGAAGGCGCAAACACAGTGGTCACCCAGTGCCAGTCCCCTCCTTCCCCTCCATTCCAAAGCGGTCCTGCACCAAGCTATATTGGGAAGCGCCCCTTCTGAGGATACGATGAAGGATGGCAGGAGCTGAAGGATTTTATACCAACAGCCAAATTATGGAGAGGTGGAAATGACAGGGGAGGACATTTCCAACTGACTTGTGATCTAAAAATCTCCAAGCACTCTGTGTCTCCCATTTATTCCCAGAACCTATTAATCAGAAAAGCCCCGATCAATTAATGCAGGCATTTTATATGATCCTAGTGTGGGAAAGAATCTGTGAGCCTTGAGCTCCCCAAGCTCGGCAGTGCATATGTACGTGGAGAGAAGAAAAAGAATACTGGAAAAGGCTGTCGCCCGTACCTGGGCTCTGTCTTGGTATCACCACCTCCTGTCTTTTGTCTGTGCATACTGGGGACTCAGCAGCAATTCATTCATTTATTCAAAAAAGCATTTTTTGAGCATCTCCTGTATACCAGGAATTGTGCTAAGCATTTGGTATAGAAAGGGCAACAAGAAGCCGGGCGTGGTGGCGCACGCTTGTAATCCCAGTACTTTGGGAGGCGGAGACCGGAGGATCCGGGTTCGTGGCCAGCCTCAGCTCTCTTGCTATCTGTCTGTCTGTCTGTCTCTCTCTCTCTCTCTCCTCTTAGTGAGGCCCTCCGCAACTTCGTGAGACCCCGTTTCAAAATAAAGTATAAAAAATAGGGCCGGGGGCGTAGCGCGGAGGTAGAACGCCCCTGCGTTCAATCCCTGGTACAAAAAAAAAAAAAAAAAAAAAAAGAAAGGGCAACAAAATAGTTATGGCGCCTACCTCCAAGGATGGTCTGTCTAGACACACACACACCTCCATCTACACACATACATACACCTATACATATATACACACACATACATACACCTATGTGTAGAGACACTTAGACATGCACCTACACACATATATACATATACCTACACATATAAACACATATATGCATAATTGCATAGACATATCAACAAGCACATACACATATGTACATTTACATTATACACACATGCATGTACCTACATATATTTACACGTATAAACACACCACACATACATACAACTACTGGTATATACACATATTACAACATATATATTATACATATATAATAACATATATATATGGAGGTAGGAGCAAAATCTATACATATGGGGAGAAAGAGGCAGCCTGACTGAGTCTGTGCTCAGCTCTCAAGTCATCCCAGCTGAGGCCTCGGAGATCATGGAGCAGGTATAGAATTCCCACTGTGACTCATCTGAATCCCCAAATCACAAAATCAAGAGACATTCTAATAACAAATTGTTGTTGCAAGCCACTAGGTGTTGGGTACTTTGTTAGGCAGCAATAGCTAACTGGAGCCTCAGAGACAGTAATACCATGCAAAAAGTCACTCAGTGGAGATTCAAACCCAGCCGAGCCGCTGCCTCCTGAGTAGTGATAAGTTGCTCGAGGGCAGAGGGCCCCCGTGCTCAAGCTACCCATCTGCTTTCCTGAACACAGAACCCCCCCTCCACGGCCTCCTTTCACAGGTGCGCACGCAGCTCATGCACATAGACACATGCATCCACAGACGTACCTGGCCATCGTGTCACGCCGTCTCATCACGGGGAGGGAGTTCTTCCATGCAGAGGAGGTGCATGCAGCCTCTCCATGCCGGAGCAAGTAAGTACACGCGGAGTTACTCAGGCAGCAGACCTCTGGACTGCTAGCCAGGCCCTGCAGCTCAGACATAAGGTTCCAATTTGAATTCCATTTCCTTAAAAAACCTCTTCTAGCCTAATCCTCTGGCCCTTCCCAAAGCCAGGAAGGGGCCCTGCACTAGGGAAGTGTCCCACATCCCCACCAGACAGATTTCCGCTCCCTGGTGGATAGAGAAGTGGAGGACTGATCCCACACCATGGGAATTCTGCAATAGACATTCCTGATTTTGTCAGCCGTGTTTGGGGCACAGGAAAGGGAAGTGGCAAGTTCTGACCCCTTCCATGGATAGATTTCCATTCTCAGAGCTCTTAGGAACTGTCAAACTATGTGCACATCCTGGGTTCCTTAAAGTCATGGGTACACTAAGCAAAGGGGACTTGCACCCCCAAATTGCAAAGAGGAACATAGAGAGACATGTGGAATAATTCACAAGGCTGCAGACAATACCTGTTCATCACTACAGCCCCATTGCCGAGGCTTGCCTGATAAATAAAAGACAATGTTTGTTGAATGAATGCAAAAATGACCTCCATATCACTGGCTCAATGCCAATTTTCTAAGATATTTCAGGGAAGTAGCCCGATTAGTCACTATCCAGAATGATGCCCATGATCTTCTGAGCAAGAGTGGAAATACTAAAAGAGGAGGTTCCCTTACCCACTGGTAGATGTCAAGCTGCTGGGAGATTACGTAGAAAGAGAACAGGCCATTGCCCTAGATGCCGCTCTCCAGCGGTGTGACCCTGGGCATGTTTCTTAACATGCGCCAAAGCTCTCCATGGTCTCGGAGCCTAAGGCCCTTCCTCCCTCAATATACAGCCACGTGTTGCTTAAAGAGGGGGCACATTCTGCGAAGAGCATCAGTCCGTGATTTGAACCTTATTCCAACATCACAGAGTGTGCGTACCCAAACATAGATGGATAGCCTACTACACACCTAGGCTATTTAGTGTGTGTTGGTGTATATGTAAGTGTGTGTATATATACACATATATACCTTTAGACATATGTATATGTATGATGTACATATATACATTTGGACATATGTACATATATATGCATGTACATATTTATACATATATCTATACATATATATACATATCTGTATCTATACACAGTATATCTATACACAGTATAGCTTCTTGCTCCCAGGGCCATGATGAATAAAACAATACAATATCAAATCGAGCACAAGAGAAATCGATGGAATCAAGACATTCCATAAACATGAGCTGTCTGAGGCTGCTGCCAACATAACACAGCATACCATTTTACTTAAAATTAAAATTAATTTTTCTTAAAGTAGAGGGAGTATACTCTAAAATAAAGGTTAAAAGTATAATATAATAAATGCATAAACCAGTAGCCAGCAGCATAGTCGTTTATTATCATTATCAAGTATAATGCACTGTACAGAATGGTATGTACTATCATACGACTGGCGGGGGCAGTAGATGATGGGAACTTTTCAGCTCCATTTTAATGTAATGGGACCACCGTCATATCTGTGGTGTGTCGTTGACTGAAATACTGTCACATGGTGCACGGCTGTGCCTACATGGCTCACTTCTTTCTTGTCTCCACTTAAGTGTCATCTCTTTGCAGAGGCCCTCTTCAACCACTGTCTAAATAGCACGCCTCACCTATGCTTTCCTTCTGTTTTATGCTTCTTAGCACTTAGTATATATACTTATAAGTAAAAATAATTATAAGTATGAATAAGTATACAATATATACTTATTTTAGCAGCTTTCTTGAGATGTAATCCACATACCGTGCAATCTGCCCATTGAAGGTGTGCACTTTAATGGGTTTTGGTGTATGCAGTTGTGTGACCATATCCACACTCAGCTTTAGAACATTTTCATTACCTCCAAAGAAACCCCTTTAGCTCTCACTCCCAAAGCCCCGCAGCACACTCCCCATTTCCCACAGCCCTATGCAACTACTCCTTCCTATCTCTATGTATTTACCTATTCTGGATAGATACTTCATGAAAATGGAATCATACACTTTGTCGTCCCTGTGACTGGTTCCCTTCACTTCACATATTTTCAAGAGTCATCTATACTGTAGCACATGTCAATACTTCATTCCTTTTTACAAACAACATTCCATCAAAGATGTATTATGCCAGGCGTGGTGGCACACGCTTGTAATCCCAGTACTTGGGAGGCTGAGACGGGAGGATTGCAGGTCTGAGGACAGCCTCAGCAAGTAGTGAGACTCTCATCAACCTAGTGAGACTCTGTTTCAAAATAAAAATAAAAATAGGGCTGGGGTGTAGCTTGGAGTTAGAATGCCTCTGGGTTCATTTCTCAGTACCACAAAAAAAAGATGTATCACATTTCTTAACCATTCATTTGTTGATGGAAAATTGGGCTATCTTACCTTGTAGCTATTATCAGTGATGCTGCTAGCGTTCCTGTATGGAGTATCCATGTACAAGTTTTTTTGGGGGGGAGTGTCCCTTGGGTGTACCCCTAGGAGTTGAATTGCTGGATCATCTGGTAACTCTATGTTTAACTTTTTGAGGAAGCCATCAAAAAGCAAGTTTGCCAAAAAGCGTTTGCCAAGGTGCCGGCACATGTTACATTCCTACAGCAATGTGCGAGGGCTCCCATTTCTCCCCATCTTCACCGACAATTGTTATTTTCCATTTTTAAAACGTCGCCATGCTAGCGAGTATGAAGTGGTACCTCGTTGTGGTCTTGATCTGCATTTCCCTGGTGGTTAGTAACTTCGAGCATCTTTTCACATGCTTACTAGCCATCTGTGTATCTTCTTTTGAGAAACGATGAATCAGATCTTTTGCCCATTTTTAAAGAGTCATTTATATATCCCAAATACAAGTGTACCCTAGTCAAATAGATAGTTTGTAGTATTTTCCCCCTTTTTTGGTGGTACCGGGGATTGAACCCAGGGGCGTTCTACCTCCTAGCTATACCCCCAGCCCTATTTTTTATCCTTTATTTTGAAACCGGGTCTCACGAAGTTGCGGAGGGCCTCACTAAGTAGGTGAGGCTGGCCGCGAACCCAGATCCTCCGGTCTCCGCCTCCTAAGTACTGGGATTACAAGTGTGCGCCACCATGCCCGACTTTCCCCCCCCCCATTTTGTGAATTGTCTTTTTTTTAAATTAACACACTGTATTTTTATAGCAATTTTAGGTTTGCAGAAAAGTTGTGTGTTGTCCTTTTACTTTCTTGATAGCACTTTTGAAGCACAAATATTTCTAATTTGATGAAGTAAAACCAATCTAATTTTTTGTGCGCATTTATACTTTTAGCATCCTAGCTAAGACTCCGATGCCAACTCCCAGGTCCCAAAGATTACACCTATGTTTTCTTCTAAGAGTTTGATAGTTGCTTGTATGCTTAGATTTTTTTGGTACATTTTGAGTTAAATTTTGTATAGTGTGTGTGGTACAGATCCAAGTGTTGTCCCAGCATATATATTTATTTTTAAGAAACATCTCTTTTTCTGCTTGGGCCATAAGCTCCATAAAGAGGATTCTTTTGGGTTTTCTTTCATGATGTCTCTATCCCCAGCTGCCTGCCACATAGAAGGCACTTGATACTTGTTGAATAAATTAATAATTCACTCAGTAAATGCTCTTTATTTTCATGATCATTACTTTACATTTTCAGTACCTATGTTCTTCACCCCAGTAGCTCAACACTCCTAAGACTAAACAGTCTCTCAAATGCTTCCTACTTTCACTCTTCTTCCTGGAACTTGGTTTCTCCTGGTTATAACCCTGATCCTTCAACCAACCTATGGCTCATCCCAGTTCCTCCACCTGCTGTCTGAGGTTTCCAAGCACTTACTCTCCCTCTCTCGGGCCCTCCCCACTTTCTCTTCTCTTTCTGGAGTTTTCCACCCCCTGAGCCACTCCAGTCTCCGACCTCCAATGATCACCCATGCTGGACACTTACCAGCCCCCCATCTTAGTGGCCCCAGTGCTCACCTGGCTTCTTATCTCTCACAAGGTGCTCTCGAGTATGCCTCAGAGATCCCCATGGGACCCCCATGAGGTAGGTCAAGCTCTTGGTATTACCCTTACTGAGTCCTGAAAGACTGAGCTGCCTGCAGGCCCTACAACTTGTTAACGTTAGCCCTATGACTAGGACCCAGGTCTTCTGACTCCCCATGGGATCAGCTCTCTCAGGCAAAGTCCTTCCGTTTTTTGTTTGCATGAGAACAACTATGTTAGACACTCTAGAAGGCCTTTCTAAATTCCCAGACCTCTCCTTGTCAAACTAATTCCTTTTTTTTATAATATAGTTAACTTTTGGTAAATTATTGTCATGTGTCAGACACTGTGCTGCTTTATAAATATGTTCCTAATCTTTGCTGATTTTCAAGGCTCAGAGAGGTCAATGGATTTCCCCAAGGTCACCCAGTTGGTAAATGGTAGACTTGGGACTCAAATCCCAGTTTTTAACAACCACACATCACAACTGCTTTCCATAGGAAAATCCCCATTTTAGGTTCCTTATTCTACAAGGAAAAGCAAAACTAGCCAAAGGAAAGGACACCCATAGAGTTCTCCCTCATCCCAGTGGAGAAGACTACTGTGTGTCTTTATCCATTTCCTTTCTAAAACACGGACCCGGAACAGTTCTAGCGCTGGAATCCCAAGTTCTGAGTTTTCTGCACTCGCTTGTCTAGCATCCTCTTCAGCCTAGTCCTCCCAGCTCCTCTTTTCCTCCTCCCCACCTCGCGACAAGGCTGCTTTTCATTTTCATGATCTTCATGGGATCCAGAGCACGCCTGCCGCCTGCCTCCCCCAGCTGAGCAGGAATGGCTTGTGGCTGGATGGAAGCTCTGAGCCCTGAGCCACACGCATTATTTCACTTTAATTTGGCATGTCCCTTCTTTCAAATGACCCCATTCATCACTCACTGCCGCCTGTCCCCTAGCCCTCACACGTGCGTGAGACAGCGGCTCTCTTCTAATGACCCATTCTTGGATGTTTTCAGAGAGGGACTTGCTTCCTAGGCCACCATTAGAGCCCCTGCCTTCTGATCGCAGAGTTCATTACTAAGCCTATCGCGGCTCTCAACAGCTGGACATTTAATGGAGACAGATCTGTGGCTCTAAAGCAGCTCACAGTTAATAATATCTTCCTGCTGCATCCCCCGCCCCCACCAAGGTAGGAATTGAACTGGTGAAAGGGAGAAGAAATAATTTCCTTATTATGTCCCAAAAAAATAGATACTTGTTCAAATCAAATCACTCTCCTGGTAAGATGCAAGAAGGCGGGTGGAACTGCTTTTCTTCCTGTTTGTGACCCCATCACTTTGGGGGATGAAGAGGATGGGAGCTCAGAGTAGACTGGAAGTATAAGGGCCCATGATTATAAAAAACAGCCATTAGCATTCTCTCTATTCTCTGTTCATTTGATTTGCATACTCCGTTGCAGGAATATTTGAATTAATCTAGACCTTTTTCCCAAGCCATTGAATCCTCCTTTAGATGGACTCTGTTGCCTTGTTTATTGCTCTATATTATCTTGTCTGATCTGATCCACCCTTTTTATAACTGCTAATTCAGCTCCCATTATAATCCTCAATGAGAAGAATTAGTGTGTGTGCGTGCACGCATTAGGGCTGGGGGGGGCGTGCAATCAGTAGGAAAATAATGAGCAAAGAGAGACAGGAAAGCCAGGGGTTCTGCTAGCAGAGTGGGAGCCTCGAGGTAGCAATCAGTCTGTCAGACAAAAAGCTCTTTCTTAAGGGTGCTGAGGGCTAATGGACTATATTTTCTTGTGGGGTATTTTTTTTATCGATGCTAATGGTCTGTTTCTTACTGAGTATTTTTTCCCCTGATACACTACACTCTAGAAGAAAACATTAAGAGGACTGCTCTCACAACCCACGATTTACATTTCCTTCCTGGAGCATTTGTTGTTTGTTCTCTGAGACACTTTTGCAAGGCAAAGCAGGCACACACACACACACACACACACACACACACACACACTGAACACTTACTGTGTACTAGACCCTGCTCTAAGCACTAGTACTTACTTACCGAATTTAATGTCAGAAACCAATTTAGAGTGGGAGAGTTGGTAGACAGACCAATTGTTCCAGAAACCACTTCCTTTCCCTCTGGGACACACAGCTGGACCACATTTCCCAGCTTCCTTTGCACTTAATTAGGTGCAGTCACATGACTGAGTTCTTCCCAATGGATGGTGGATCACATCGTGGTTTGGCCCATAAAACTACACAAACCTTAGTGTTCCATCTCCTTTAGGTCAAAGGAGAGAGTGGCTTGCAAGCATGAGGGCCCTCGCCTTTGGGGAAGGCAAAGTCTTCTGTGATTTATTATAAAACACTGGCATCCGCATTCCTTCCACTCTCTGTTGGATCGATTTGCATCCCCAGTTGCACGAGTGAGCGTTAGAGTTAGCCTGGAGCATCTCAAGCCAGATGTACATTTCCTTCCTGAAGCGTTTGTTGTTCTCTGAGACACTCTTTGCTGGGACTCTAGGGACTACATGGTGGGAGGAGGATGAGAGGGCCCCATGAGGGAGAGTAACCGAGTCCCTGAATCACAGTCTGATGAGAGCTGTGCCTGCGTTCCACCCGGCCGGGGGCACCCACATTAGACCGATGTGTGACCGAGGCCTGAACTTTGATCGTGTTAGACTAGTAAATTTTGGCTTAAGGCAGTCAGCCTGCATGGGCTACTACAACCCCCTTCCTACAACCCTAAAACAGAGGCTCAAAGCACGCACGTGACTCGCCGTGGTCAGATGGCTGTTGAGTGGAACAGCTGGATCTCCTGACTAAGACCACTGCTCCAGCGCCCGCCCGCCACAGCTGCTTCACAAGTGCCCCATTCAAGGGAGCGAAACAATCTGCTGAGACAAGCGACCATTTACACTTCATTGATGCTGTCCTAATTAGGACTTTAATAAAGATGGCTCTAGGGAAAAGAAACCTAAAACAGCGAGGTAATCAGGGCCAGATCCCGGGCATGGCATGGAAGAGAGGCTGCAAAGTCACCTCTGAGAACCTTGAAGCAGCCTAGTGAAGAGGGAGCCCCCGGAGTTTGGCAGCTGGGATAGAAAATGGCGACCTTGCCCACATTCAAAAAAGGTAGACCTGCCGGACACAGTGGCACACTCCTGTAATCCCAGTACCTGGACGGCTGAGAAAGGAGGACCACAGGTTCAAGGCCAGCCTCAGCAACTTAGCAAGACTCTCAGCAAACTAGTGAGACCCTGTCTCAAAATTAAAAAAAATAATAATAAAAATAAAAAGGGGCCGGGTGTGGTGGCTCACGCTTGTAATCCCAGTACTTTGGGAGGCAGAGACCGGAGGATCCGGGTTCGCGGCCAGCCTCAGCTCTCTCGCTCTCTCTCTCCTTCTCTCTCTCTCTCTCTCTCTCTCTCTCTCTCTCTCTCCTTAGTGAGGCCCTCCGCAACTTCGTGAGACCCGGTTTCAAAATAAAGGATAAAAAATAGGGCCGGGGGTGTAGCGCAGAGGTAGAACGCCCCTGCGTTCAATCCCCGGTACAGCAAAATAAATAAATAAATAAATAAAATAAAAAATAAAAAGGGCCTGGGGGTGTGGCTCAGAGGTAGAATGCTCCTGGGTTCAATCCCCAGTACCAAAAAGAAAGGCCTTCTTTGACTTTTTCCAGGCAGATGTAATCTTCACACAGCACATCTCCTGGCCCTTGTTTTAATCTCCATCGTACTAACCATGACCAGTGTCATCTTAGTGTGTATGTGGCAGCCTAATCACACTATACAATCTATTTCTCGAAGGCAGAAGCTAAATCCTATCCATTTTTTAATTTCCCATAACAGTGACTAATTCATGGTAACTGAAAAATGAACATTTGTTGAGTGAATGAATGTAAGATACTGACAGGGAAAATCAAATAAACAGTGACTGCCCAAATCAAGAAAAGACGGAGCAATAGGATTCTTTTTTCCTCAGTAAATATTGATTAACAAAAGTGACTCGAAAGCATGCTTTTTGTTTCTTTCCAAGACTCCATCTTTCTATTCTACACCCCTGGAAACCCAGGTTGTAGTCTTTATCTGGACACTTACCAGTTGTGTGCCCTTGAACTGATGTGTTCATCACTGACAGCCTCAGTTTCCTGTCTGAAAAGTGTGGATAACAGCACCTGTTTCATCAGATTGTTTTGAGGATGACAAATAGTATTTGCACAGCCCCCCAGTGCCCAGCGCATAGTAGATGCTGGATAAATGATAAACCTATAAGCATCCTCCTAGGTCAGGTTACTTCTCTTTGCACTCAGCTGGGAGGCACTGACTCCATCATTACAGAGCGGCTCCAGTCTTCCTTCCGGGTTCCCTCCCAGTGCACCCTGGGAAAGCAGAGCTCTCCCTCCATCCCTCCACCTTCCTTCTGCCTGGATCTGCAGCCACCTCTCCTGTGTTGACAGGCAGAAGGAATGAGCTGCTGCACGTGAAACCTATGCCTGGAAGAGATTTACAGTCATTGTTCTACAGAGACAGCTTCTGAAGTCTGTACTAGAAACTTTTGTCTTTTGACATATGACTTGCCTAGATCCATAGATAATGGACTCCTAAGTGAGGCTAGATTCTGACATAAAATGCTAAATTAAAAAAAAATCAGGCTGGGTGTGGTGGCGCACACCTGTAATCCCAGTACTTGGGAGGCTGAGACAGGAGGATTGCAGGCTCAAGGACAGCCTCAGCAATTTAGCAAGACTCTCAGCAACTTAGTAAAACACTGTTTCAAAATAAAATAGGGCTGGGGATGTAGCTCAGAGGGAATGCACCTGGGTTCCATCCCCCGTACCAAAAATAAAAAGAAAAAAATGTAAATCAAGCTACAACTGTATATAAAGCATGGTCCTGATTTTATTAAGTATCTAAATGTATTCAGACACAAAGGGAAAAAATGGGAAGAAAACAAAGAGAAATTGATAATTATTACCTCAGTGCGGGAAGAATATGCATTTTTAATTGATTTTGCACGTATGTGCTTTGGACATGTTTATGGTATGCATGTGTGACTTTCGCAATGACAAATAAGACGTAAGAGTCATCTCTTCATTTGCTTCTCTACGCATCCCCTAGAGGGAAAGCGCACGGGAAACACCTCGGATGGCTGCTCTGTTTACTTGTAGGCCTGACACCTCGCTCTCCTGGGGTTCACCTGCATTTCTTCCGTGCCTGTTCATTCCATCCAGGCAAATACGTCTGGGGCTCTCTTTGCTCCGGCTCCACATAGCCACCTCCTTGGAGCAGCCTTGGGCCTCTGGAGCAGGAAACATCCATTTCTCCTCCTCCTTCACCTCCTCACCCTTCCCTTTGTCAGGAAGCCTCCCAGGCCTGGGACAAAGAGCTTCTCCAGCCCCTGCCCACCCCTTCCAACTCCATCCCTCACCCCTCATTCCTGCTTCCCTTTGTGCCTCATTCAACACCATTCTGCCAAGTGCGAAATAAGAAAAAAAAATGAAAATTGGGACTGTAGGTGGGAAGAGAGAAGGAAAAAAAAAAAGAAGAGGAAACCTGTAAAATTGAAAGAGGCATGACTAAATTTGCATAACCCTGGTGGATCTAGGCCATGCTTCCAGCAACTAGGAAGTCGCAGACGGCAACACAGAGACTCAGATAGTTCTCGCTTGCCTTCGACGGCGTAGTAGGAGGTGGGGGAGCGTGCATCTGAGAGTAAACAGTCTCCAGAGAACAGCAGCGTGTTACAAGGTCCCCTCTAGACAGGAGGACACCCAGTCTCAAGGCAGGCAGGCAATGACTTCTCTTTCCTGTCCCCGGAGCCACACCTGTGAGAGCATATTTGCCTTGGCCTTTCATATTCTCTGACTCATGGGTTTAATTAAACCTTCTATCTATGTGTCTTTTAATATATTTTTAAAAATAATCCCTGCTGTGGCTTTAGAAATGACCTTCACACTCAGTCTAGAGCCCATTTATAATCCCAAACACAGGGATGTGAGGGGAGAATTAAAGGTCTCACTTATTAAAATAACATTATAAGAGAATTCCTGATTCTCTACAGTTTTATTTAAGAAAAAAGCTGGGATATTTGTCTCTCTTCTTGTTGCTATTTCAGGGAAAAGAGCTGCCAAGTGGAGTTTTTCCATATTTGGCTTAAAAGGGGGGAAGGGGTAGAAGTCAGTCCTTGTTTTCACTTTGGTGCCAACAGTTGGCTTGGAATAAGTGTTCGCAGCCAGGTTTTTTGAATTCCAGTAACCGGGAGCCCATTATGTAAAGACTCCTACAAATGTCTCTCCCTGAGGCCTCCAGCCAAGAACAGTGGGAAACTTTGATCCTGTCTGGAGCCAAAAGGATCTCAGGATGGAGCGGAGACAGACGAGGGTGCTGGCCAGGAGCTCCGCAGCTCTGCCTGTCCAAAGCAGGTCCGCCACTGGCTTTGCCATAGTGCCCAAGTCCAGGGTCAGGGCGAGCTGGAGTTCAGAGCAGCTGCCTGTTTGTTGGGCCATATTGTATTTAGGGAGGGGCTAACCAATTAGTGCTCTTGCCCAAAGAAGCCCAGACCGGCCACAGCCACCCTCCTGGGGCACCTAGGCTGCTCGTAAGACCATCCCTTCCTTGACTTTTGGGTGGAAGTGGCTCTGGATAGCATTTTTTTTTCTTCCAAACTCCTCTGTGTATAAACAGGATGTTTGGGAAAGCTCAAGATGGCCAGGAGTCTGCTGAGTTGGCTTTTGATTCTCACTTGGAGAGCAGCAATGGGTAACCTCATGAAACTGCTGCACACGGGCTCTGTGTATTGCCCAAATAGCTCAGTCCAATCCCTTTCTCTCTCTCTCAATCAATTTCTCTCTCTCTCAACCAATTTCTCCCTCTCTCTCTCTCTCTCTCTCTCTCTCAGCTTGGCTTAGCTGCAGAGTTCATTGGCTTGGCTGCACAGAGCTCATATCCATAGCAGTTGCCTAGACAAGAGACATTCACTTTTGAGGACTGTTTCATCCAGGCACTGTTGTGCACACCTCACACCTGTAATCCCAGTACTTGGGAGGCTGAGGCAGGAGGATTGCAGGTTTGAAGCAGTGTATAGAAATGTAGAAAGATCCTGCTTTAAAATAAAAAATAAAAAAAGAGATGGGCATGGTGGCACACGCCTGTCATCCCAGTACTTGGGAGGCTGAGATAGGAGGATCACAGGTTCTAGTCCAGTGTGCGATACCTTAGCAAGACCCTGTTTCAAAATAAAAAAACAAAAAAGGGCTGGGGGTGTAGGTCAGAGGTAGAAGGCCTGTGGGTTCGTGGGTTCAAACCCCAGTACCACACACATGCACACACATTTCTTATAGGATCTTAAGGAATCCTCCCTGTTCCCAAAAGGCGAGTCCTACAGGTGGGAACCTTGCCCCCTGGGGCAAGGGGCTCTGGGGTAGGGCCCCGAAGAAGAATCTTTGGTGGGAAAGACCCTGTTCATGATCAAAAGCCCCCTAGACAACATGTTCATGACTTAAGACCCCCTCTTGCTCCCTCCTGAAAGATATAAAGAGTGGATTATCCCACTGATCTGTGCCTCCATCTGCCCACTGATCTGCCTACTGGGCTGAGTTAATCCTACACAGAAAGGCCTGGATGGCTGGGGATGGGTAGAGGCTGGGAAACCTGGTCACAGTGAGCAGCCACCAGGGCCCTCCTGCGGGGAGGAGATGAAAGGAGGAGGCCACAGACAGAGGCCTCTTCCCCTGGCTCGGTCACAGCTGCCCCTGTCTGGCTAATGCCCAGGCTTAGCTGTAGACATTTCACACTGAACTGTTCCCTGCTGCTGCCAGGGCTCCCTGAGGGTGACCCGGGGCTACAGGATCCTACTGCAGCAGCTACCAGAGGCAAGCACTGTCCCCTGCCCACCCCTGCCTTTCCATTTGTCTGCCTGGCCCTGTCCTAGGACACACAGGCACTTCTGAGGTGGGATAGAAGAAATATGTAGAAAGGAGACATAAAGGGAGAACAAGGAAAATGTAACTTTAATATAGAAACCTGTAGCAAAGTTCCCCAATCCCCTTACTCCTCAGCCAAGCCTGTGAGTCCCAAGCTTCTGAGGAATTTATGTCTTTACTCATTACTCTGAGCACTGTTGACTGTCCTCAAAGCGGTATCTATTGATCAGGCAACAGAGACCACACAAAAGATCCACAAAGGTGACCAGACACCACACTGGAAACTCATTTGCAAAATACCTTGAACTATTAATTATCCAGTCTAGGAGTAGTTCAGGAAAGAAATCTGTTGGTCAGAGGACAGAGGTCACACAAAAGAGCAATCTCCTTGGGCGCTGTTACCTGTCCCTGAATAGTTTAAACAAAAGAAGATGCCTATTGGGAAGACAGTGACGGCCCCATCAGGCTCCTGCTGATGACAGAAACCTCCTAAGACATCTTGTGATTACCAAACTGATATCATCCTCATATCCCTCCTCCTGCCCACCCCACATGAAAGTCCCCTATGAAAGCAGAGCCCTGCACCCCCAAATGTGCCTCTCACTCTGGAGATGGCCCACCTTCTCCCTTGAATGGGTATTCTTATTTTCCTAAATAAACTTCTGTCTCTCTCTGACTGGCATGTGCTGAAATTCTTTTCTGTCACTGGAACCAAGGACCCCGCTGGTCCTGTGTTGCGTCCCCGTCTCCTGCACTGGAAACTGCTCCCGACCATGCTTCTCTGTCGTCTCTGCCCTCTCTGTCCCCTCCCCTGCTGCCAAAGCCATGCTGGGGGGACTCAGAAGCAAAGCGGTCCAGTTCAGGGCGACAAATGAGGCGGGGCAGCTCCAGTCCCCAAGTAGCAGGGCTGGCGGGGACCAGCTGGCCCACTTGCCTTCTGGCTCTGATTGGGAAAGAGAGACCCAGATGACAGGGACAGAGTCCAAATTTAGAAAGCCGAGAGTCTGTGTCTACAGTGGCTGCACTGCAGAACCAGTAGCACCTAACTTGTACCCCGCAGCAGCCAGTGGCACCCACCCTGAACCCTGCACCGGCCTGTCAGGAAGGATGCCAGAGGACAGGGAAGGGATTCCTGAAGACGGCTAGGGGCAAGGCTCATTAAAAAAAAAAGGGGGCCCATGGACCGTGACACTGGGGTTCCAGGTGCTCCTGGACGCCTCCTGTTGCCACAGTTCCTGCAACACATGTCCCTCCCCACCCTCCCCCTAGACTAGAGAAGGCTGAGGATGTGCCTGGTGCTGGGCTCCATCCTGAGTGTCTGTCTACAGCAGAGGACTCCTGCCCTGGAGGGAAGATCTTAAAGATTAAAGACTCACCAGGCTGGGTGTGGTGGCGCATGCCTGTAATCCCAGTACTTGGGAGGCTGAGACAGGAGGATCACAGGTTTAAGGCCAGCCTCGGCGAATTAGCAAGACCCTGTTTCAAAATTTAAAAATAAAACAAAAAGGGTTAGGGGTGTATCTCAGGGGTAGAATGCCCCTGGGTTCAACTCCCAGTACGAAAATTTTAAAAGTCACTAGGAACTCATTGCTGGAGATTGCTACCATGTTGAGAATGCCTGACCCAGCAGGGGCCACCAGACATGGTAGCAGAGCTGCTGCCCACCGGGTCTTCCTCTCACTGCCAACTTTAGCACTTGTGCACATGTGCACGCACTAACACACACACACACACTTGAAGATTACTCATGACTCTGGAAACTAATTTTTTCCAAAGCACTTAAAAACACTTGAATAAAAAAAGAAAAACAAAATCCTTATAAAGAACACCTAAAAGATTCCTTTTAATTGCTGAATAGAGAACCCAGACCAATAAATTGAGGGAGGCCACCCAGTAGGTTGAAGCCATGTTACAATGGTATTCCTAACAGATTCCTGATGGATGTCATCTTTAGGATTCCAGAATGAACAATCAGAACTCTCAAGAATTCTCCAAATCATAAATCATTCTTTAAGGACTTCTAAAATTAATTGTGATCTTTACTCATTATTATAGATATCTGTAAAGTTGTTTCACAAGTAACATATGTTAACTTTAGCGATATTTATGAAAACTATAATTTATAGTAAATATCCAAACTCTGGAAAGTGCCAACAAATGCTACTGTGTGTTTTCAAATAATGCAACATTTTCTTTTCTTTTTTGTGGTACTGGGGATTGAATTCAGGGGCATTCTACCTCCGCACTACATGCCAGCCCTATTTTATTTTTTAGTTTGAAACGGGGTCTCACTAAGTTGCTGAGGCTGGCTTCGAACCTGCAATCCTCCTATTTTAGCCTCCCAAATACTGGTATTACAGGCATGCACCACCATGCCTGGCTTGGGAAGGGATTTTCATATGGGAAGTCTAAGCAAGATGTGCTGCAGGCCCAAGGGAAGACTGCCTGCAGGCTCTGGAAGGAGAGAAAGGGAGCTTCAAGAGGGGGGAAATAGACCAGCCCCAGGACCAAGCCCCCATGGAAATAGAAAAGCACGAGCCCCATTTCTTCAGTTTAGCTGTAGCTAGAACATGTATCACAGGCCAAACCACCAGCTCATTTAGTGATTAATGAAAAGCCTTGAGAGAATGAAAGAAGACTGAGAAGTTATTTTGAAAGGACAAGTTCTGACCTAGCCAGTATGCTTATTAGAGAGAAAAGGAAAACATCAGGGAGTTTTGACATTACTGTTTACAACAATTAAAGCTAAAACTATACATATTTCTTATCTTGTCATAAAGTTGAGTTTCTGCCTGGGCTTTGGTGGTGGTGGTGGTGGTGGTGGTGGTGGTGGTGGTGGTGGTGATGATGTACATTTGTTTGTTTGCTACGGAAGCCAAACAGCTATCTGGTAATATTAAGGGGTTTGGTTTTTTAGTTTGCAGGATGACAGATTTATAATCTTGAGATGAGCTTGATCTTTGAAATGACATTTGTTAAAATGTGGGAGCCGGGCATGGTGGCGCACGCTTGTAATCCCAGTACTTGGGAGGCTGAGATAGGAGGATTTGGGTTCGCGACCAGCCTCAGCTACTTAGTGAGGCCTCCGCAACTTAGTGAGACCCTGTTTCAAAATAAAGAATAAAAAATAGGGCTGGGGGTGTAGCTCAGAGGTAGAATGCCCCAGGTTCAACCCCAGTGCTGCCAAAAACAAGTTTGTGGGAGAAAAGCGTGTTTTTGATATTATAACCTAAAGTCATGAGTTGATTTCACCCACAAATCCAGCTGATACTTAACTCACGATGGCATTGCCAACCTAAGTCTATTTTGGGTAATCTCTATACAAGGACTTTAAATTTTTCCTTCAATTAGCTAAAAGCACCATTTCCCATTGTGTAATGTATTACAGGTAGAATAAAGGGGCTCTGCAAGAGATGAACTTTAACACTGCTGGCTCTCCATGGGTTACAGCTCAGCCCTCGGCCCTTCCTCTCTCAGGTCTCACAGGGATGAAGAAGTTGCACACACTGGAGCCAGGGTCAGGATGCTCAAGCCTGGTGTGGATGGTGCTTAGGGCCTGGAGAAGAGGGACAACCAGGCATGTGACAGCAGTGACCCCAGTCTCCAGGCCTGGCCCACTTTGGGAAAGTGACAGATCCTAGGCAAGTATTGGCTATGATCAAGAGAGGGACAGATCCAAGTTGCACCCCTGGAGTTTCTGTTTGAAGTTGGGATGGGGAGGACCAAAGAGAGCTTTGTAACGTTAGTGTAGGACAGGTAGAATGAAAAGAGGAAACAAACCTGCCACTTTGGGGCCAACAAGAGAGAAGCATGTTGTAATAGCGGCACATGGTTCCCTAAGGCTGCTAGGCATGGCTTTTCCCCATAGCCCCATGAGGGAGACATCAGGGACAGCCTTTCGGAAACCTAGAGGGAAAGGAGGATGGGGAGAAAATGGGTATTGCAAGACACCCCAGAGATCATCACTCTCTGGGCTGGAGAGAGGAATCGGGCAGGACCACAGTTCCAGAAGTCTGACTCATCACGGCAAACAGAATTACTTCTCTGCTGGGTACTTGGTGACCCTTTGTACTCCAATGTCATCAACTAGTTAATACCTGTCATATGTCCTGTTGTTTACAAGGTAACGCTAACTTATGATAGAGCTCCACCATCCCCCAAAATCAGAGAGAGGGGAATCAGAGAATAATTAGCTGAGGAATCAGTGGTTGCCAAGGGAACCATTTTCTGACTGGACCACAGTCAGCCATGGAGATGACCTTCACGTGTCCTGACCAGTGAAGTCTGGAAGCAGACACTGACCGAGAAGCAGACGTCCATGCAGAGCTTCGGACAAGCAATGGCTGGATTTTAGAGCAAAGGAAGCAAATGGACAGCCTCCTCATCGTAGTTAACAGGCTGCCCTGCAGACTACAGCGCTGGAGCAGCGCAGTCTCCGGGAGCCTGAGAGCCCAAGGGGCTTTCTGTCATTCTAACCATACATGTGAGAAGTACAGATTTCCCCTAAAGAATAAAGGACACCAATGTTACATTAAGCTGTTCTTCCTTATAGCTACCATGTAGCAGAAAGAGATATTTAATGAACAGCAATCCTGCTTTATCCAAGGGGATACATTCCAAAACTCTCAGCTGATGCCTGAAACCATGTATAGCATTCAACCCTATAAAAGCCCGTGTTTGTTTGTTTGTCTGTCTGTCTTGTTTGTTTGTTTTGCGGTACTGGGGATTGAATCCAGGGGCATTCTACCTCCAAGCTATACCCCCAGCCCTATTTTTTATTCTTTATTTTGAAACAGGGTCTCACTAAGTTGCAGAGGTAAAGGCATGTTTTTGCCTGTACATACACACATATGATAAAGTTTGATTTTTAAATTAGGTACAGTAAGAGATTAGCAAAAATAACTCATAATAAAATAGAACAATTATAACAATGCCCTATAATAAAACTTATTTCAAAATTATGAATTGCTTATCTCTGGAACTTGTCATTTCTTGCTTTAGGACCACTGTTGACCTCAGGTAACTGAAACTGTAGAAAGCAAAACCATAGATGAGCAATTACTCTGAATCTAGTCAGGCAATGTTTGTTTTAAATCTGTTTATTTTGAAACTATATCAGACTTACAGAGAAGTTGCAAGTACAGTACAAAGAATTCTTGTGCACCCTTTACTGTCGACCCAGATTCCCTCCAGTACATTTGTTTTTTGTTTTTTGTTTTTGTTTTTGTTTTTGTTTTGTGGTACTAGGGATTGAACCCAGGGGCATTTTACCTCTGAGCAACACCCCCAGCCCTATTTTTTATTCTTTATTTTGAAACAGGGTCTCACTAAGTTGCAGAGGGCCTCACTAAGTAGTTGAAGCTGGCCGTGAACCTGAGATCCTCCTGTCTCAGCCTCCCAAGTACTGGGATTACAAACGTGTGACACCATACCCGGCTAGTACATTTGTTTTATCAGCCCCTGCTCCATCTGTCATTTATCCATCTACATAAAATCTCAGAGAAAATATCCCAGTCCCAAATCCATGCAGTACCTATTTCATAGAATCAAAGACATTCTCTTATATGGCCAGAATACAATGATCAAAATCAGAAAAATAACATTATAGTACTATTCTCTTTATCAACAAGCCCAATTCAGATTTCACTATCCACTGCTGTTCTTTATAACCAAAAGATAAAACATATATAAACATTCTCCTGTTTCTCATCACCCACTAGTTTTAGCATTCATTGACGATTCTTGCTTGAAACATATATATTTCTTTTTTTTGCGGTACTGGGGATTGAACCCAGGGGCATTCTATCTCTGAGCTACACCCCCAGCCCTATTTTTATTCTTTATTTTGAAACAGGGTCTCACCAAGTTGCGGAGGGCCTCACTAAGTAGCTGAGGCTAGCTGTGAACATGGATCCTCCGGTCTCAGCCTCCCAAGTACTGGGATTACAAGCATGCGCCACCATGCCCAGCTTGCTTGAAACAATTTTAACTATGATGGGTGCCAAATGGTGATTTTCTCATTCCATAATTCCTTCCACATTCATTAACTGGCATTCTACTATAAGGAAGAGCTTCCCCTTCTCCTCATTCATTCAACCAGTTGAATGGACTTATTGATTCTTACTTTATTCTATGGCTTATGATTTATAGTGATCAATATTGATTTTTCCCATCCAGACTGTCCCAGATTTGGCCACAGGAAGTCACTTCAACCTGGCTACTGTGGGATGTGATGAGTCCCCAGCATTCTTTAAGCAATTCCTTCTTTCAACACAGGAATATGTCCCAGGCACAGCCCTAAAATTAGCTATTTCTCTAAGGAGCCCTAATTCCTTTTATTAGAAATTATTTAGATCTGAATGCTAAATGGTAGGAATGCTCACAGTAAGTTGCCCAAGCTGTTGATTTTTGTCATTTTAAGTGAAAAATCATCTCAGTACCCTTTTAACTTACATTTCTCCATGAACAAGGCTAAATGCTTTTTCATATGTCTGAGACTATTGTGTCTTTTGCCCACGTGTCTGTTAAACACATGCTTTTTTAAAAACGTTGCTATCTGTTGCATTTTCCCTTAAATTTGCCAGGCAGAAGCTAGAAGTTATGCATCTGCTTAACTTGTATCTTGTTCCTTAATTTTTTCATAAGAAAATCTGATTCACCATAATGTTTTAGTTCTTGATATGCATGTGTTCGTTAAAAAGCCTTAATCAAGCTGCACACTTATGACTTGTACACTTCTAAAGCTTATTTCAGAATGTCTTAGTCAATTTAATTCTGTGCTAAGTTACCAGTGTCCTTCCTGTTAGTGCCTAAAAGAAGCCTGATAGTTCTCAGAATCATTCCCAGGTACCCCTGACATGGGACTAAGGAAAAAGTCGCTTTCTGAAGAAGGGGCCCCAGGAGCCCATACTTTTGGGGTGAACCCACAACACAGCACACACACAGGGTCGACCTCCCTCCACTCCCTCCATGGCTCCCACTCTGCTGGCCCCCAAGACCTCACCAGAAATTGGCAGCCTTGGACATTTCTTCCCACTCACCAACTAGGGGGAAGGATTTATCCAGTGGTCAGCCATTACAAGTGTATGCCACCATGCCCAGCTGGCCTTCTGTTTTAAGCCTCATTTCCCCCATAATTTGCAGGGGTAATAGGAGGAAATAGGTGAGATCAAATCATCAAATGCTATTCCCAAACTGGGTGTGGTGGCACACTCCTGTAATCCCAGGACTTGGGAGGCTGAGACAGGAGGATCACAGGTTCGAAGCCAGCCTCAACAACTTAGCAAGGCCCTCAGCAACTTAGTGAGACCTGGTTTCAAAATAAAAAACAAAATAGGACTTGGATGTATGTTAGAGGTAGAAGGCCCCTGTGTTCAATCCCCAGTACCAAAAAAAAAGTTATTCCCAGATTCATAGGAACCTGGATTTTTCTACTGTTCTCTGTGCACTGTCCCTTGAAAAGCTGTGATTGGGCGGGACACCTTCTCTCCTCTCATCCTCTGGATTCCCTTTTGTATGGGAGGGAATGGTCATCCAAATAAAACTGTAGTGGGGCATGAATGGAGGAACTTGTTAAAGTCACTTGTACCTTTCAGGATGATCCAGAAAGGAGATGGACTTATGCCACCGGCATGCTTGTCATGCTGCAGCAACAGGAGGCTGGGCCTCTCACGTGGAACAGCCAGACAGTCTGGGGCGTCTCTGAGCAGCAAGGCGGGAGGAGGTGCAGGACAGGTGGCGATAGTAGCTGCGGGGAAGGGAGACTAAACAGCGTGGGCGGAAGTCAAAGATAAACTTCCCGCCTCCTCCGCCTCCCCGCAGAGCAGCCAGATGATACTGGCTATTTCAAGGAGTTTCCAAGAATGGCATTTGATATGCCTCACGATCTTCCAAGGGAAGCTGGGGATGAGGCATCAGAGTTTCCGCTCCTGCCCCCCCCAGAGACACCCCCGACATGTGCACAGGCCTCACTACCCCCACGTCCTGTGCATTGCACACTGAGGCCGCAGCACGCGCGCACACGCACGCACACACACACACACACCTTCCTTCCCCCACCCTCTCCCACTTTGAGCAACACTGGGGGCAGAAGCCATTCCAGTTGCGAGAACTGGTGTCCCCGGCCCGGCTCTCGCAGGCTCACTGGATCTCCGTGCGACCCCAGTTTCTGACGGTGTGCTGTATTTCCCACACTTGGGTCGTACAGGTCTGCAGCAGGGGCACGTAGGCACCCGAAGTGTTCTTCCTGATCTCCAGGCACCGCTTGGTGTCCCTGTTGATGACAGCTCTTCCCTGAGTGGGGAAGAGACAGAGTCAAGGTGAGGAAATGGCCGGCAGCAGGCATCCCCCCGGGCCCTGCTCTCCCTGCTGCGGTCAGAGACACGCTGGAGGGTCCTTCAGTCCTCCGCAAGTCATCCAGAGACAAAGAGAATCCAAGTGTGGGCCGAACCCACCCACGGCTTTCTGGACCAGCCCGTGCAGCCAGCCAGCTATGTGAGGCTATGCTATGCTGGTTTCAAATGTACCATCGGCCTTGCCTGGAGACGGGAGCAGCAAGTCAGTACAGCTGCATGGCATGACGGCATCCTAGAGGGCTCCTCAGCATGGCCCTCCATTCTCCATCTTCACCCCTGAGCCCATGAGACCCCACAGGGCCACCCTTCCTTTGTCTCCCCTCCTTCCTCTGTTGGACTCTGTGGTGGGTCTGGAGCCAAAGCAGGATTCAAGATTCAGGAATCTCAGCCTATTTTCTCCACCATTTGAGTAGCAGCACCAAAGTTCTCTACCGAGCATTTCAGGGGCATCGGTGCTGAGGAGTCGGGCAGAACCCTTGCTTCTCCACATACGAACCATGTGGTCTTGGGCGGATCACCCAACCTTCCCATTCCTCAGTTTCCTCATCTACAAAAATGGGTTTAGAGTTTATATTAAAATTTAAAATGTGGATTAATGTTGATTGAGCATCTTGGGCCTGACCCATGAAAGCTATGCGATGAATCTGAGTTCATCTCTGCACTGCCGCTTCTCCACGGGGAGAGGGAAAGAGGCTCCTCCTCCTCCTGGCTCCCATGTGCTCCCCCCGCCCCCCCAGCTTCTTCCTATCCCCACGTCACAGCAACTGGCCATGTTGCCATCTGTCCAAACTGCCACCTCTCCTGGGCCTGCCCTTCCCCCACCCCGCTCCTCTCCTCTCCTCGACACGCCCCCTCACTCCTCTGCAGTAATCACCCTGTAATCCACATTACTGCCTGGGCCTGGAGGTTTCTCTCTATCCACACACCTGCTGCTATCACTGTCAGAGTTCACAACGTCCATCATGAGGTCCGGTGAGGGACCCTGATCACCCTGTCCCCTTCGGGCATGTTATCACCAGGACTTGGGACACCAAGCAGGGCTGCAGCTCCACAATCTCCAAATCTGCTTCCTCTCCCCGGCCAATGCCTCCCCACCTCTCATCTCTTCCAATCACAAACTGCCTCCAACCATCCCTGCTCCCCCAAATCCACCTGCCCTGGACTCCTGGCTCTCTACCACCCCCGCCTCCTCGGGGCGACTCTCAAGGGCTGGAGCCTCTCTTGGCCCCTGCTTCCAGACCACAGAGCGCTCCTGGACAGGGTCCACCATCCTGGCTCAGCGCTGTGCCTCTAGCAACCAGACTTAGGGCTTGGCTTCCTCCCCTGGGTGGCTCTTTCAGGCCTCCTCAGTATACCTTGTCCCTCAATCCCCACCCCATGATGCTTCCATGAATGCCAAGATCATTCTCCTACTCCATCTGTATCTTCACCTGAAAACCACTAGCCATCCACAGCTTGCTGCCTCCTGGGCGATCTCAAAGGAGCTGCCCGTTTCTGTCCCTCCCTCCAGCACACCCTCTGTGCTCTGAGCCCAGCCACTCTTGATGCTACTGAACACTCTTTTTGTATAATATCTTATTTTATTTCTCTCTTGTTGCAGATTCCTTTTCTACTGGCTTTAAATATATCCAAATGTCAGCCGGGCATGGTGGTGCACGCTTGTAATCCCAGTACTTTGGGAGGCGGAGACCGGAGGATCCGGGTTCGCGGCCAGCCTCAGCTCTCTCTCTCTCTCTCTCTCTCTCCCTGTCTCTCTCTCTCTCTCTACTTAGTGAGGCCCTCCGCAACTTCGTGACACCCGGTTTCAAAATAAAGTGTAAAAAAATAGGGCCGGGGGCGTAGCGCAGAGGTAGAACGCCCCTGGGTTCAATTCCCGGTACCGCAAAATAAATAAATAAATAAATAAATAAATATATCCAAATGTCACAATTTTAAAGGGGGGAGAAAACCCAAAAACCTGAAGTTTAACTCTACCTCCTTTTCAACCAACATTCAGTGCCCCCCCTACTCCGACTTAAGAATCAAATTCCCAAGCAACAAGATGATAACACACAGTGGTTAAGATTCTGTGCTTCACTCCTGGAAAATTGTTACTCTTCTGTGTGACCTTGGAAAAATTATTTAAATTTTCTGTGCCTTCGTTTCTTCACAGGCAAAATACAGCTAATAGTGATAATTCTCTTATAAGACCTTTGTCTTTTGAGGATTAAATTAAATAATGTTTAACCCAATGCCTGATATATGATAACTCTTGGCTATTATATTTTATTAAGGCTTTTTAGACAAAGTTGATGGCCTACTTTCTATCTTCTCTCAACTCGTATGTGGCATATGCTTTGACAGTATTCCTTACATCATCTGGCTTCTTTTGCACTGTGTTCATCTGGATCCTACACATTTTTGTTTTTGCATTTATTTGGAGGCATTGCTTATCAGGGTTTTGTTTTGTTTTGTTTGTTTTTGTGGTACTGGGGATTGAACCCAGAGGCATTCTACCTTTGATCCACACCCCCCAGCCCAATTTTATTTCTTATTTTGAAACAGGGTCTCACTAGGTTGATTCGAGTCTCACTAATTGCTGAGGCTGTCCTTGAATCTGGCCGGGCGTGGTGGCGCACGCTTGTAATCCCAGTACTTTGGGAGGCGGAGACCAGAGGATCGGGGTTCGCGGCCAGCCTCAGCTCTCTCTCTCTCTCTCGCTCTCGCTCTCTCTCGCTCTCTCTACTTAGTGAGGCCCTCCGCAACTTCGTGACACCCGGTTTCAAAATAAAGTATAAAAAAAATAGGGCTGGGGGCTTAGCGCGGAGGTAGAACACCCCTGGGTTCAATCCCTGGTACCACAAAAAAAAAAAAAAAGAATCTGCAATCTTCCTGTCTCAGCCTCCCAAGTACAGAGATTACAGGTGTGCACCACCACACCCAGCTCACCTATCAGGTTTTTAAGAAGAACGTTTTTGTTTCTTTTTCACTTTTACAAAAAGGAATATATGCTTTTTTTTAATCTCTCACTCTGTGTATGTATATGTATGTACTGGGGATTGAATTCAGGGGCACTCTACCACTGAGCTACACCCAATCCCTTTCTAGTTTTCATGTAGAAACAGAGCCTCACTAAGTTGCCCAGGCTGGCCTCGAACTTGTGATCCTCCTGTCTCAGCCTCCCAAGTACTTGGATTGCAGGTGTGCGCCATCACACCAGGCTTCAGTAACTTTTAAATAGAATGAATTTGTTAAGTTGAGCCTACAAGTAAAAAGAGCACAAAGGGGACACAGTGATTGGCCAAATATCATTTTCATATCTTAACAGAATTTGAGTCCTCAGACAGAAGAAGAATATGAAAGGCCTAGACAGAAAGAATTGACTCAAGATGAACTAAAAATTAGGTAATACACCAGGAACTACCTGATCACCTCCCTCCTTAACTCTTGGAGTTCTTGGCATAACGACCATAAAAAGGGCCCCAGGCTGGACATGAGAGCAGGTGGCAGGGGTCCCTCGATGTCCCACAGTCCAGACCTCAGGTTTGACCAAACACTCTATTCTGTCATCAGCCTCGGTCCCCTGAGAAGGCAATCTTTCAAAATTCTCCTGGGAAGACAACTTTCCAGATGTTTGGGATGCATCGTGAGTTCTTTAGGAGGAGGAGTATTGGATGGTGCGACATCTGCCTGCAGCATGTCACCCCATCGATTGCCAGGGTCCATTCTGCTGATCTGGCTGGCTAGGCAGGTTGCCCTTCCTCCCTCACCTCTCCATGCACATTCCCTCCAGAAGCTGCAAGCTCAGTCGAAGAGGACAACCTTCCCGAATCATACGGGAGGACCCTTCTTCTGCCCAGGGTTTAGGAGGAGCTGAGCTCCCCTGCCAGAACCTCCAAACAAGCTCTCAAGGATAAACAGTATTTTTAACTCCCAGGAGACTCCAGATGAAGTATAGATACCAAGGGAATTGAACACATAGTATTTGCCAAAGATTGTGTGTACAATTACTATTTTTAAGTACTTGTTATGTTTAAGAAAAATAGCATCTTACAAATTAACCTTGTGATACCAATTATAAAATTGGCAACTGAACAATTGGTAACTGAAAATTATAACTGAACAATGAAATTTGTGATTGCATGTGGAGATTCTACTGACTTCGTAAACACTTTTGAGACATTTAAGTGATCAGCAATCATTATATTTAAAATTAGAGGTGAAGCTTGGGAAAGGTGAAGATGGCAGCAGCCAGGTCTGGGGCCCTGGGAGTCCAGTGGCTGCGAAGGGCGGTCAGGAACGTAGTGCCCTCGGGGGTACAGACAGCGTTCCACATGTTCAAGGACATGCTGCCGGGGCCCTGTCCCAGGACCCCAGAAGAACAGGCAGCAGCCACCAAGAAGTATAATACGTGTGTGGAAGACTACGAGCCTTACCGGATGATGGCATGGGGTATGGTGACCACCTCGAGCTCCCTGAACGTTCATAAAAAAAACCGGGCTGGGGGTGTAGCTCAGAGGTAGAATGCCCCTGGGTTCAATCCCCAGTGCCACAACACACACACACATTAAATTGAAGTTAGAATATTAGAATGATACATGCATGTCTGTGTTTATAGCAGCACAATTCACAATAGCCAAACTATGGAAACAGCCTAGGTGTCTGTCAATAAATGAATGGGCTACAAAACTGTGGTATATGCACACAATGGAATTTTACTCAGCCATAAAGAAGAACAAAATTATGTCATTTGTAGGAAAATGGATAGAACTAGAGAATATTATGCTAAGCGAGATTAGTCAGTCTCAGAAAGTCAAGGGCCATCTGTTTTCTCTCAGATGTGGAAGCTAGAGAGAAATTAGGAAACAAAAGGGACTTCAGATTAGTGAGGAGAGAGACCAGTAGCACAGAGGAAGGGGACTTAGGGAGGAAGTTGGGGAGGGGGAAAGGGAGGCTTGATGAAGGTAGCAGTTCAAACAATCCTATGTACATTTGTGAAGCTATCAATGTCCACTTCAATATTATGAACAGGGAGGGGGAAGGAGTGGGGTGGGATCTGAGGGAAACATACAAGGTGCTGTGTGCATGTATGTGTCTATCACACTAACTTCAATATGATGTATAATTACAATGCACCAGTAAAATTATATTTAAAAAACTCACATGTGGGCCTTCTAGATGCTCCCAAATGCTCTGCTTGGTGACCACCATTGGTAGAGAATTCACCACCATGCTGAGTGGTCTGCTCTTCTGCAGGACAGCTAAAACTGTTGGGTTGTTTGGAATTCCTCACTCTTCTCCTTATATTAAGTCTGAATCCACCTCCTTAATCTCCAACCACTGTTCTCAGTTCTGCCCTCCTATGACTCCCTGCTATAGCTGGCATCTTAAATGTCCCACAAAGGCCCATGTGTTAAAGGATTAGTCCCCAGCTTGGTGCTGTTGGGAAGTGGCAGAACCTTTAAGAGGAGGGGCCTAGTGGAAGGTCTCTAGGTCATGGGGGGCCATGCATTCAAAAGGGATTGTGAGATCCCAGTCTTTCTCTTTCCCTTTTGTTCCCCAGCTCATGATGTAAGTGTCTTTCTCTTTCCCTTTTGTTCCCCAGCTCATGATGTAAGTGGGCTTTGTTCCCGCACCTCTCCATAGGCCCAAAACAATGGAGCCAACTGATCATGAACTGGAACCTCCAAAACTGTGACCCAAGACAACTTTCTCTCTTCATCAGTTGAACATCTCAGGTACTTGATATGGTGACAGAAAACTGACGAACACACTCCTCTTCCTTAGCAAGACAGCATCATCTCTTCTCTAAGTTTATCTCTCCAAGCCAATGCCCCAGGTCTGCCAATCTTTCACTTGTTCTGCGACCACCTATTGAGTACCTGTGATATTCCAAGTGTAATGTGTGGGGAGGGATGGGTAGCAGGGTGGAACCTGAAGGGAAGGACACCAAGACCTATGCACATGTTTGTTTGTATCACTTTGAACCACACTATGATGTATAATTACAATGTATAATTACAATGCATCAATAAATGTATTTAAAAAGTTAGGAATTACTAAACCAGATTGTCTATTATTTTGAATGTGTCATCATAACCTAAGGCAATGTCACCTGTTCAGAGATGGGATCGCAGAGAGACCATTGCTTCCCTCCATCAGGACATCAGTCTTACCAAAGTGGCCAATGAACACATAAGCTCTTGGAGCAGCTCCAACACAGGAAAAATGCACAGGTAGATGGTGGTCAGCCAAGTCCTTTGTGTCCCTGTCATGGGAATTCTGCCAAATTCCCTCGACCCTGTCCTTGGTCATTGGATGTTGAGGTTAAAGGCAGGGCATTTATTTGCATTAGTCCCTGTCAGATATCAGCCTAGTGCTCCACTCTCTGATAATCACTAAGAACAACACAAATCGCGGTGGCTATTAGGTATGGGACACTCCTGTGTGCCAGGCACCAAAGGCCTCACACATTCTACCTCATTAAAGCCTTCCAGCAGGTCCGTAAGGCAGACATTCTTATCTGTTTTATAGACAAGGAAACTGAGCTTCAGAAAGGGTCAGAAATGTAGTAAAGTAGGATCCGAGCCCACACTCTAGAAGGCCCTAGCAGGCTCCAGTCTTTCTCCCCCTTTGCCACCCCACCTTAGTCAGGAGGCTCTGCGTTTCACACCCCATTTCCAGCTTCTTGTCTTTTTGATACATGCTACCATGAAAAAGAATTTTCCAAAACACTATCAAATCAGGCCTAACCTGAACCTCTCCTGCTGTATTTGAATATGCCTATGCTTCAGAAGGCACAAGACTCACAGGTTTAAAATCCCAGTATATGTGCTGTCCACTTTGGGCTGCCTTGGAACATGGTTCCAGGATGGGCTTGTCCCCACTGCCAGGGTCTGTCAGGCAGTGATCTTCCTCGTGTGCCTCTGCGATCAGTGGCCCCACATAGAGCTCGCCGGTGCGGTGGTAGTAGACGTTCTGAAAGAGAGCAAGGGAGCACAGTTGCCGGGGAGGCCTCAGCCATGACCAGGGCATGAGGACTCTGCTCATCCTTGTGATGTGCAGGGAGCATGAATTTCCTGGGCCACAAGGAGGGGCCTCTGCCTCTCACCCCCACCTGGCAATTTCAGGACGAAGGAAAGTCAGGCACTAGGCCCACCTCCTTTCCCACAAGGGTCCAACAGAACCAGGCCTTGCTTGGATGAGGGAAGAAAAAGGCACAGCTGAAACTGAAATGTGAGCAGCCATCCCTGTAAGCCCCAGCTCTGGGCTTCTTGTCAGGAAACCTTCCAAATGCCCAGTCTGACATGGCTGTGCTCAATGAGCTTGGACAACTAGATGGCTTTTATGTCTCAAGTGTTTCATCTGTGCAGTGGGAATGACATCTGTCAGACATACCTCGAAAGGTTCCTATGAGGACAACAGGCAAAGTAAGGACAGATATAAATATTCTCAGTACAGAAAAAGTCCCCCTGGCTGCACCTTGCTCTTGGTGCCACATCCCTTCCGTCCCATCGAAGGACTTCCGTCCCATCAAAGGACTTCTGTTCTGCCTCTCTCTTCTCTAGCCCACTGCCTCCTTCTCTGAGAGAGAAGCACAGGTAGCATCTCCTGCCAACTTTCTGGGAGGCACAGGAGCAGAGAGGATGGAGGAGCAGTGGGAGGAGGGGGAAGGATATCCCTGTCCTTCCTGACCCTGAAGTGGAACTATCTTACTGTGACTTTTTGAATGAACCAGAGCGTGATTACTTAAAGGCTGGGGGTGTGGCTCAGTGGTAGAGTACTTGCCTAGCATGCAGGAGGCCCTGGGTTCAATCCCTAGTACTGCGAAATAAAAAGAAATGAAGGGAGAAAGGAAAAGAGGAAGGAAGGGAGGGAGGGAGGGAAAGGAAAGACAGAAAGAAAGAAACAGTAAAGAAAGATTACTTATAAGTACAGGTTAGAGTTTCACCCTAACCCATTACCCAGGTTGCTCAGCTCTCCCCTCCCCATCATCTAAGAGTCTAAATCTGATGGAGAGTACCATGGGCTGAATCAAAACAGACTTACCCTATCAGGTAGGGAAGACTGTGGACGGAAGTTACCTGTGTATTGAACTCATGGCAGTGATACATTATGGGGGTATTGTCTAGAAAAGATCCACGATCCAGGCAGACACTTTTATCTAATGAGTTTTTCATCTGAAGGGGAAAAACATGACCACACTGTTGGAAAGAGGCAGAGGAAAGTGAACCCCAAATCCTCCCCAGGCCCTGTATTTTCCCCAGTATACCAAGGGCCCCAGAAACCACCCGTCAAAGGAAACAGAGACAGGGACCCTGGTAGTCATTTACTAGGCACTGGGAAATAGACGCTGCTGTGATGCCCACTTTCTGGTAACACCACCCCTGCAGACCCTCAAGCACAGATGGAGAAGGGCTCTTCCTGCCACCAACACTCTGGTTGCCTGGGAAACCAAGAGGGTCAAGGGCTGAAGTTTGCAAAGGGACTAGAGGCAGAGAGAAGGAAGAGAAAAGGGATGGGGTATCAAGAGAGGAAAAGGACTCTCTCAAGGGCAGAGAGCAGAGGGAGGGTGGGAAGGAAGGGCATCTTGGGTAGCCATGTGACGCGGGGTTTGCACTCGCGCATTCAAAATCTAAGGGGCAACTTCCCCGTGCTTACTCTTCCATAGCCCACGACGCTGTGGATTGGTTTCAGGAGTGGGTAAACATTTTTCAGGTACCAGTCAAAAGTTTTGCATTTCAATTTCTCCCGGAGTGCCATTCTGGAAGAAATGTCTCCATAATCGATTCCAGAGTTCTGAAAATAAAACACCAACCCTTTCTGTTCCGAGGCCCACAAAACCTTCTTGTCTCCACTAGGGTGTGTGGACCAGGCAGGAGGGAACTGAGGATTTCCCTGGTAGCCTGGAGATAACCTCATTATATTATAATTATAACTATTATAACTATGCTATAATATAACTATGTTATTTTTCCAGAGAAAATGGAAAAGCAACCCTAGGAACCTCTGATGGTTTCAAAGATATTTGCAAAGCCCGAGTAGGGGTCCACCCCAGTTTATTTCTCATCCTGGCAAGTTGACACAGACTGCTCTGAGAAGGTAGTTATATCCATAAAACAAAATATTCCTCATGATGTCTAGAAAAAATACATCTCTCAGAATTAATTTTGGCACCAAGAATGCTAAAAAGGCAAAATCGAGAAAATGCAGAAACGATGTGTCTATCTGCCCTCTTCCCAGAATATTCCTTTGTGGTTCATTTAAAATCATCCTTGTAGAAGTTCATTGATTTAGGGACAAGTCCCTTTACAACTTGGCGTGGTCACAATTATGAGCTAAGGATGTCCAGGTGTGCTGGCACACGCCTGTAATACCAGTACTTGGGAGGCTGAGACAGGGGGATTGCAGGTTCGAGGCCAGCCTCAGCAACTTAGCAAGAGACCCTGTTTCAAAATAAATTTTTTAAAAAAGGGTTGAGGTTATAGATTGGGGGTAGAATACCAAGTACCAAGTACCAAAAAAATAAAAATATAAATATAAAAAGCTAAGGATGTCCTGGGGCAGCCTGGAGGGCACTTGTTTCCTATCACATCTTGGAATCCTGGGACATCAGAAGAATTCTTACCCATCTCCTCAAACAGTGAGCTAATGCGAGGAGATTACTGGAAGCTTCAGGTTGCTAAAGGAAAGATATGCATGACTGAATTCTAAAGAAGGGCCAGCATTTCTGCATTTTTACATCCTTCGGATCTAGGACTCCGTTGTTTGATCTGGCTCCTGACTTCATCTCGTTTCCAGACTGCCTTCTAGATCTGTTACAGTTTCCCTGGCCTTCTGGAGGCTGCTTTGGGTCCATCCTGATGGAAGGGGAGAGTTTTCCAATGAGAAAACAGCTCTCTGTGTGCTGGACATGGCTCTCGACCTTTTTGAACCCAGAGCCAGACGGAGCCAGAGCTCAGAGAGAGAAGATGGTGCGTCACACCAGCCCCAGGCAGCCAGGGCCGGAGATGTGCGCTCAGGCCCAGAGAGCATCTTCATGTTAAAGCACCTCCCCTCACCATGCCCACGGACCACGGGCCACATTTGTGTCCTCTTTTAAAATCCCATTCCTCGTGTCCAGCTTCACCCTGCAAGGAATCACCCAATATAGGAGGAAGAGGAAGGACAGACTCTAGAAGCCAGACTTCCTTGGTTTAAGTCTCATCTTTACTTACCACCTCTACCTGTGTTTTCTTAAGCGAATTCTTCCAACACTCTGCTGTGCCTTCATCATCGTGAGGATGTGATGGTTAGGTTGCAGCGGTTAATGGGTTTATATATTAAAAAGTGTCTAGAACATAGTATTGCCACATAAATGTTAAGTGTGACTATTATCACACCACACTTGGGAGCTAACTCTAATTGTATGTGTGTCTGCGTGTGTGTGTGTGTGTGTGTGTGTGTTACTGAGGACTGAACTCAGGGGTGCTCTACCACTGAGCTACACCCCCAGCCCTATTTTACTTTTTATTTTGAAACAAGTTCTTGCTAACTTGCTGAGGGTCTCATTAAGTTGCCAAGGCTGGTCTCAAACCTGTGATCCTCCTGTCTCAGACTCCCAAATACTGGGATTATAGGCAAGTGCCACTGTGCCCAGCTCTTACTCTGATTCCTGAGGGTTAGGGTGGTGTTTTTGTTCTATCCCTTCCCATTCCCCACCATTACTACCACTTCCTCCTCCTCCATTCTCCTCTGCTCCTTTTGGTCCATGACAAACCTGAAGAGGTGTGTTCCAGGCCAGGTACACCATGTGTTTGTACTCGTCCATCCAGATTTCGGCCACTCGCAGAGCATTGCGCTTCAAGGCGATGCTTAGATCCAAGGCGTAGGGCTTGTGGTGTCTCTCGAGGTGAGCAACCCGGGAGCAGGGTAAGATCTCGATCTTCCCTCCACACTGCCACACCTGCAAAAGGAGGGGAAAGGTCACCTTCATAGGCTGAGCCCCACGGTCAATGAATCGTGTGGCTTAGTGACTCACGAGGAGGCCACATTTGGGAACCATTTTTAATTTATTATTATTATTATTATTATTATTATCATCATTGCACTAAGGATTGAACCCAGGGCCATTCTACCTCCGAGCTGCACTCCCAGCCCTTTTTATCTTTTATTTTGAAACAGGATCTCGCTAAGTTGTTGAGGGTCTTGCTGAGGTTGCTGAGGTTGGTCTTGAACCTGCAATCCTCCTGTCCCAGCCTCCCAAATACTGGGATTACAGGCATGTGCCACCATGCTGGGCTGAGAACAATTTCTTAAAGCCTGTAAGTTTAGCCTTCCCACTCCCACTTCCTGTTGCCTCCCAACCTTCTTATCTAAATCATCCTTTCTTGGGAGTCTACCAAATTCTTCTCAGTCAAATAGCCCCCCAAATCCTACATTCTCAAGAAGTTTTCATAAAAGGACCAAAGGAGGGGCTGCCTCTGCTCCCATATCCCCAGGTGCCCACACCTGAGAGGCACTGTGCCCTGAGCCATGCTCACCAGACTCACTTCCCATGACCCTTCTCTGCCTGCACACAGGGCAGTGAGGTGGCCTCCATGACCCTCCTCCTGCTGCAGCCCGTGCCCGTGCCTAACCCCCTCCCCTTGAGTGTGGCCTGCCACCTGGGCCAGGATGTACTGGAGCCTCCACTTGCACATCTGCAAAAAGGACATGCCCATCATTTGGACCATCAGGAGGATTCAAGCTCATAACAAGTTCTCAGCTTGGGCGGCCTCCAAATGACCCCGAAGCACATCGTTTCTGCTGTCTCTCCTCACTAGTCCCCAGAATCATGCGGAGGTAGTGTCCAGTTTGCTTTTCCTTCAGCCAAACAATGAAAAATCTGGATACAATTTTAACTTGCATAGTTGATGGTATTCTCTAATCCATAGACATTTAGGGGAGAAAAATTAACTGTTGGTACAAGAAACCTTAAATCCAAATTAAAAGTCAGTATTGCCAGTTGGGCACAGTAGTGCACACCTGCAATCCCAGTACTTGGGATGCTGAGACAGGAGAATCGCAGGTTCGACGATAGCCTCAGCAAGTTAGTAAGACCCTCAGCAACTTAGTGAGACCCTGTTTCAAAATAAAAAGGGCTGGGGTGTAGTTCAGAGGTAGAATGCCCTCGGATTCAATCCCCCATACAAAAAAAAAGGAAGAAAGAAAAAGAAAAATGAAACAAAAAGTAATGTCGTTTATGAAATAATATTCTTTTGTGTGTTATGGTACTGGGGATCAAACCCAGGGGCATTCTACCTCCGAGCTATACCCCCAGACCTATTTTATTATCTTTATTTTGAAACAGGGTCTCCCTAGGTTGATGAGAGTCTCACTACTTGCTGAGGGTGTCCTGGAACCTCTGACCCTCCTGTCTCAGCCTCCCAAGTACTGGGATTACAGGAGTGTGCCACCACGCCCAGCAATAATGTTCTTTATTATCCCTGCCCAAGAGTTTTCAAATTGTACTCTCCCAATTTATTCTCAATTGCCAAACTTCCCTCCTCTCTCACTTCTCTCGCTCTCCTCTCTCTCTCCCCATCCCCCCAACACACAATACAGACTTGAGGCTTCTGCTTATAACAACAGTGCATCGCGGCACTCCCCACACTGTCCTCACTCTCTTCGTGAACTTGGCCCTCAGCGTGCAGGTATTTTTGTTGTCCTCGTTTAGGTAACTGGCCACATTTTCCAGCTCGTTCGGGACAGAGCTGCATCCTGAGCTCGGGCAGCTCGCACGTCACGGGGGCGACACGGGGAAGACACAGGGGTCCTCTCCACACCAGCTCCACGTGGCACCGTCGCCGCCTGCCGTGGCCACTAGAGGGCAGAGCAAGCGCCCAGGCCGCTGGGACCTTCTCCCAGATCTGTTCCTAATATGTGCTTAGAAGAAAATTATCATAATTAAAAGGAAATATTCTAAATTAAGTCCCATTTCTAAGCGACATGGTTTCTGCCTTAGAAATGTGACCGTCAGGAGATTACTTAAGACAGGACCCAGGGTGCTTTAGGAGAAGGGAGGGAAGGAAATGTAATATCTATGGTCTCCTGGCCTCTAATCATCAGTAGAGGTTTTTTTTTTTTCTCTTTCTTTGGTGGCAGTAGAAAGACCTCATTTTCATAACAAACTACCCTTGCTACCTTTTTAAAAGATACTCTTCATTAAAGATTCTCTCATGGGGTATTTGGCTGGGAGCTGGAAGGCTTAGGAGCTTGGCTCTTCAGTGAACTTAACTGTGTGGCCTTAGGCAAGTCACTTAACCTCTCTGTGCTTCAGTCTCCCTGTCTTGTAAAAATGAGAGTAATACCCACCTCACAGGGTTATTGTGGGGATTAATACTATATAAATACAAAATAATATCTATTAAAGTTGGTTTATTTGTGGAAAAAAGGAAAATGCTCAGCATCGCCAACCATCAGCAAAATGCAAATCAAAACCTCGATGAAATATCACCATTTCCTGATTAATATGCTTTTTTTTGCATACCGGGGATTGAACTCAGGGGCATTCTACCTCCAAGCTACACCCCCAGTCCTATTGTTTATTCTTTATTTTGAAACAGGGTCTCACTAGGTTGCGGAGAGTCTTGCTAAGTTGCCAAGGCTGGCTTTGAACCTGTGCTCCTCCTGTCTCAGCCTCCCAAGTACTGGGATTACAAGCGTGCTCCACCATGCCCGTCTAGGATGCCTATTATTAAAGACAAAAAATAACAAATGCTGGCAAGGATCTGAAGGAGAGGGAACTCGTATACACTGTTGGTGGGAATGTAAATTAGTAAAGCCATCATGGTAAACAGTGTGGAGCTCCTCAAAAAATTAAGACCAGAACCACCATGTGATCCGGCAACCCCACTGCTGGGTAATGAAGTGATGGTATCACAGAGACACCTGCGCTCACTCCCATGTTAATTGCAGCATTATTCACAACAGCCAGGACATGGGATCAACCAAGGTGTCTATCAGTGCATGAAGGGGTAAAGAAAGTGTGGCACACAGATACAATGGAATACTGGTCAGCCACCAAAAGGATCAAATCCCGTCACGTGGATGGACCTCAGGATATGATTTAAGTGGAACAAAGGCAGATACAGAAGGACAAATACCGCATGATCTCATTCACATGTGCAGTCTAGAAGAGTTGACCTCATAGAAGGTGAGAGTAGAATAGTGACTACGAGAGGCTGGGGAGAGGAGGGGACGGGACAGGCAGACATAGGACAATGAGTCCAATAATATGGTTAGACACACGGAGTAAGTTCTGGTGCTCTATGGCACAGTCGGATGAATCTAGTTAACAGTAATGCATAATATATCTCAACATAGCTAGAAGAGAGGATTTTGAATGTTTATTCATAAAGAAATGACAAAAGTTTAAGGGGATAGATATGCTAGCTACCCTGATGTGATCATTACACATGTGTACACAAACCAAAATACCATGTTGTGCCCCATGTGTACAACTATTATGTGTCAGTTAACAAAGCAAAAATAATGAAGGCAAAAACCAATTTTAAAAAAAGAAAACAAAACAGAAAAATAATAAATGAAAAAGGCAAATAGTCACACACACACACACACACACACACACACACACATGCACACATGCACACACACTAACCAAGGAATGCAGATATAAGTAGAACTGCTATATCCAATAAAATGAAGAATGACCCTTCTCTTGATGATCCCTATGTTTTTCAAGTTTATTTTAAAACTCACAAAATGTTTAAAGAAATAGGATTTCTTGTAGAAACTGAATTGGCAGAGTTCTACCTGTGGAATGGGAGAATGGAAACAGAGCCAGCTAAATTCAGAAAAGGAGAGCAAAGCAGGACAAACTCAGAAATGATGAGGGCTTTCTGTGCAAAGTTGGGGAATTGAGTTCCCGCCAAATTCATTCAAAGCTCTGGTAGGCAGGAAACACCCAGCCACAAGGAGGCTAGACTTCAGTGCTTTGCTAATTATGCGTGCAGTAATTGATTTTCATTTGTAATTTTCAGTGTGTGCTAGAGACTAAATGTACTCCCAATATCTATTCTCTACATCTGTAGCTACAGAAGGAATTACCAGGCATATGACTAGCTTGGCTGAAGTCTACAGTTCCCAGACTCCTTTGCACACAGACATGGCCACGTGACTAGGTAGCCATCAGTGGAATGTGAGAGGAAACAATATACACAACTTTCAGGCACTTCCCTTAGAAAGAAAGAGCATGCTCTCTCTCCAACACCTTCTCTTCCTACTGGCTAAAATACAGATGCGGTGTTGGATTTGCCAGAACCACAAGATGGAAGAGTCTTGGCCCCTCCCACCCTAGAGCCGCCATGTCAATCCTGAACTGCTTCTATTCAAACAGTTGTGGGAGAGAGAAATTGGTTTCTACCTTAAGTCTCTGTTATTTTGGCTTCTGTCACAGAAGCTGCATGAGCATTCTAATTAATATCTTTATAAAATAATTTCAAATTTAATCTTACATCTAAACTGCACCATCATCCTTGTGAGGTATGTTAGACAAGAAATTTTCGACTGCATAAACACTTTTCAAAAGAAAAAATAAAAATGGCCAATAAATATATGAAAAAGTGTCCAACATCATTAGCAATCAGGGGAATGCAAATCAAAACTAACTATATTCCATCTAATTCCACTTAGAATGGCAATCATCAAGAATACAAACAGTAATGAATGCTGGCAAGGATGTGGGAAAATGGAAACTCTTATATATTGTTGGTGAGATTGCAAATTAATACAACCACTATGGAGATCAATATGGAGGTTCCTCAAAATAATAGGAATGGAACCGCCATATGTCATAGACAGACCACTCCTCAGTATCTTTCCAAAAGAATTAAAGTCAGCATGTTATAGTGATACATGTATAGCCAAATTATGGAACCAACCCAGTTGTCCATCAACAGATGAATGGATAGAGAAAATGTGGTGTATATATACACAGTGGAATTTTACTCAGCCATAAAGAAGAACAAAATTATGTGATTTGCAGGAAAATTAATGGAACTAGAGAATATGATGCTGAGATTAGCCAGTCTTAGAAAGTCAAGAGTCGATTTTTTCTTTCATATATGGAAACTAGAGAGAAAATAGGAAACAAGAGATATTTAGATAATTGAGGGGATTGAACCAATAGAACAGCGGAAGGGTACTGGGGGAGAAAGGAAGGAGGGGAAAAAGAAGAAGTGAGAAAAGAAACAGTTCAAATCATTCTATGCCCATGTATGAAGGTATCACCACCAATCTCACTGTTATCTACAGGGAGGGGTGGGTTGCAGGGTGAGACCTGAAGGGAAACACACCAAGACTTGTGTGTGTGTTCACTTGTATGTCTTTGAACCTACTATGATGTGTAATTACAATGCACCAATAAAAATATTTTAAAAGAATGCATCTCTTCATCTTGCACATGGGAAAACCGATCAAGACCACCATGCACAAAAAAGCTAGCTGTCTCTGCCAAAGTGTGATTGTGGATGACGGTATGACCCAGACAAGACTCAAAATTCATTTGCTAACATAAATGTGAGATCCTGAGTAGGGCCTAATCGGGCACAATATATGGCTGAAGGTCATCAGTTTCAAGTAGAAAGAAATTGAAGCGAGTGGAACTGAATAAGCTCTACACTGGAAATTATCTTCGTCCCCAGACACCACAATGGGCCAAAGACCACACAGCCCAGGCACAGGATTTCATCTGGGAGAGTGGAAAAGCCATCTTCTAGAAGCTCGGTCCACAATGAATTGGCAGACCCAGGACTAGAACTCAGCCCCAACAGATTTTTATAATTCCACTCTAACATTCTTATTGTTATTTTACCACTAACCATTTACCGAGTGCACACCTGTGTCACTCCCCATGTTAGGTGCTCCATGAAGCAGGTGGGGCCTAGAAATTATGCTACTCAGAGTCACACACACTTGCAAACAGCGGAGCAAGATTTGGACTTGTCTGTCTCTACTGCCGGTTTAATTTCCACTAGCCTATGTTGCCTCAAAATAAAAATAATAAAAAGGGCTGGGGGTGTGGCTCAGTGATAGAGCACCCCCCTGGTCAATCCCAAGTACTGCAAAGGAAAAAATCACAAACCTAAGGGTCAGAACCTTCTAATGAAGGCCTGTAGATTATACAGAAGACATAAAAGGGATGCTGTGGAAAGAGTATTTTATGCATGAAATCTGTTCTAAGTTGATTGTGATGTGTTGAATTTGTTGGCTCTATTTCTTCACACCACTTTGAGCTTGGCCATGTGACTCACTTTGAAAGTGCATGCGACTCCCAACCTAAGACTTAAGAGAGCTCACATGGTTCCACTTGCCCTCTAGTGCACCATAAAAAGAGATCTTTCTCCCTATATAGCTGTTGTCCCATCTGCCTGCACCAAGAATGAACCTATGTGGAACAGAACCACACCATTCAATCCCAACAGAACCTACAGATTTGTGAGAATCAATAACTGTTACTGTAAGTTACCAAGTTTGGAATGGTTTGTTATGCAGCATTTTACACCATAGCTAACTGATACATGGATGTAATATGAACCTGCACCTGGAATTTCTCTAGTCATGTTAGTCTGAGCCCTGAATTCCCTTATTTTTTTTTTTTTTTTTT